>VUQI01017357.1:19745-36052 GCA_015106735.1 Paratilapia polleni
GTTCCTCTGGGTTCACCGCTTAACCAGAAAATATTCTGGGAAGGAGGTCCATGGTGATCTGAATCAGGTCAGTGTCTAACCTTATAGACAAACCACAACTGTGAAGGGTGGACGCTACAGAGGTAAATGAAGTGTTGTTAGAGGTCTACAGCTGGTGGCCACGGCTTGAGTAGAGGAACAAAGAAGCCCATGCACTCAGAGGCTCTTACCCAGCTCCAGCTCCTTGGCAGTTGGGGCCAGCAAACAGATCATGTTTGGTGGTTGCTTGGCGCTCAGACGCTCCTTCTGTGCTTCCTGCAAGTCGCGCAGGAGCTTTGTAGTCTCGTCCAATTTCTGCTGGAAGTGCAGGGCCTCTGTGTGAGGGAGGGACAACACACAGTGAGTTAATGCTTCCTCTGAGTTCCTCCAGTTACCTTGTGGTAACCCCCCACCCAGTCACTCCTTTATAACACAATATAACCATTGTCTCTGAACCCTGACACAGACGCCTCAGTATTCTGTTATATCAATATCCAAAGGTGCTGACAGCTGATGGGAGAAGAAAATGAAGGGCTGTTAGAAAGATCTCAAAGGATGCATAATAGGATGATGGATGGCTAATAAGTCACTCAAAGTGCTTGACACATTGAAATGCTTTTATATTCTATATACTTACGGAACAATGAGCCACTGTACACCTATATATAAAGGCTCACTTAGAACTAATATTAATTATTATAATAAATAATACCATGATACAAATTTTTGATCATACCCCCAGCACTATGTGCACTTGCATTTTTCTAATTCTCATATTTTTCCCCATCTACAGTATGAGGCAGGCCCTTTAGCGGAATATATCACCTCAACTCTCTTATTTTCCATCATCCAAGAAAAAGCATTAAAAATCTTTCTGCCGAGTTAAAAATTAATACCACTAAGAAGGCAAATGAATCTCTCTTTTTATTGTCATACCATCAAAGAATGCTGGGAAACCAGTGGGGACACTAATGGTGCATTCATGCAGACTTGGAAAAACACATTCCCCTGTTTGCGTTGTCATTTCAGTTTTATTTATATACCACCAAATCACAACAGTATTCATCTAAAGGTGCTTTTTATTGTAAAGATAACGAGGTAAAGACCTTACCAAATTAGAGACAGAAAACTGATGGACGAGTTTACTAAATTAGGAAATAATCATTTTTGGAGTGTATTTGACAAACTTAAAAACTTGTTTTAACAGGGGTTTTTCTTGAGGGTTAGGGACAGGGACAGGGCATTGATGAAAGATGAACTAAATATGTCTGATGGGGACTGCATTTGGGGTTTTAGTGAGTGAAAAAAAAAAGTAACGTGGAGGTACTAAATGACAAAACGAAAGCACTATTGTGAAACAATACAGCACAATTGTTGAAAGCTAAAAATGTAACTGAAATAAAATCTGATTCTAACTTGCTGCAAATACATGCAAACTAATGTTTTTGTTTATGGCAAGAAAGGGAAAGTATTTATGGCCTCTTTTTCTAGTGCCTTCTAAGTTCTTTGCTAACAGAACCAAATTCATCATTTTAAAGACTTGGAGATGTTCTGATAACTGCTGAAATGTGGTTAGCTGCAACTTTAAATGTAGAACAAAAGTCAGATGATTTACCCCCAGAGAACTCCTCAGTCATCTGCAGGCTTGCAGCAGATCGCAGGAAGTCCAGCCTGTCGGGTGCTTGGGGTTCAGCTACCTACCGAAGACAGAAGGGGAAACAACAAGTTTAGTTAGATTAGAAAAATGCATTCCACACTGGACAGTCAAAGGAACATCAAGGCCTTTTGAATCCTCTTTTGTCACGCTGCTTCTTCGCTCCAATAAAATCAGACCTAATCAAAAGCTACAACACCGGAGCAGGGGATGAGTACAAACTGGAAAGCGGCCAAGAACAGCAAACAGCTAATACAGAGGGCCGCTGTGTGCCTGACAGCGGGGTCTGTGCTTCGGTTTCCTCCACTGCTCTAAGGAGTGATTCAGCTTCACAGCCAGCGGGCACTGGAGGAAAACACAGTCCTCTCAAACAGCGGGTCTTGAGCAAGTAGCACCGCTGTGTTTAAAAGGGAAATGTTTTTTCCATGCTAACGCCAGGCCCCTGCTATGTTGACACAGCTGGTGGATGCAGCAGTCATCAGCTGAGGCCATCTATAACACAAATTAAATCCATGGGGTATAATGGAGGAACAGTTGATGTGCTTTGCACTGAACAGCAGCAGCTTCACAAGCAGTGCTGATGAGGATGAGTGGCTCTGGTTTTGTATTACATAGCAAATGATGACACTTGTCACTAGACACCTCATGCACATTTCTATTATCCTCTGCACTTTTTTTAAAATCAGGGTTTCAGCTCCAGATTCTCTCACCTCCATGTCATTCTTGTCCTCCTGTGTATTTGACAGCTCCTCTATTTGCTGGAGGTAAAAATGACAGAAAAAAAACAGCAACATTTATTTAGTCAAATGAAATATTTCTTCCTTGTCCTGAAATAAAAAACAGCAGAAAGATGTCACAGAAAAAGCTTACTGGCTCAGTCTCCTTCAGGCCTCTTGAATGCTCTCCATTTGTCATTGCATCCAGGAGATTGTCTGCCAGTTTGTACACATACTCTTCTGATTTGGCCAGGAACTCTGACAAGCTGCCAAACAAACAAACACAAATTTACTACTATTTTTTTCAGTGTAAAACAGTGAATCACTTTGTTGACAGAGAATAATGAGAAGTAGTCGATATCGACACTCCTGCCAATTGGTGAAAAAAATAACTGCACGTCCTACACAGGGACACAAGTGAGGATGTGCTAGTAATGGTAATTACACATTTTCAGAAATCTGAAAAAGTCAGTGTGTTTTTCCATTAAGAGAAAAATAGAGACACGAGAGACAGCAAGCGAGCAGTAATGATAAGTTAAATACATTATACAACAAATACATTATATAACAATACATACAATGAAAAGATGAGTGAAGGTGAGAAAACACGCAAATCAGGCATAAAAATACTGCAAAAAAAACCACACAAATGCTTTACTGAAGGATGGAAATGGAACCCCAAGATGTTCAGTATTAAATTAATTAAACTGACATATCAACAAGATACTCACATGGACGACTATCGGTCTCCACTGGCTGCAGCCTTCACCGTGTGGTGAGCCGATGCAGCTTCGCCTACTCAAACCTTCTTACAGCTTTTACTTCCCCAGATAGATCTTGATGACCAAAGGTTCTCTACCTGTCATCTTTTCAGTTCAGCTTTTAGAAAATAAAATGTGATTAATTTCCTCACCCTATTTATTGCTGAACATTCTGGAGTTCCATAGGAAACAGCAATCTGTTATGAGCATGAATACGATGAGAGAATAAAACAGAAACAAGATGAAACTGAAGTGCAAGAAGTGATGAAGGGCTTGAGTCAGGGTGAGGCCCAGCCAACAGCTGACCTCCTCCTGACTGAGCAAACACAGTGGAAAAAGAGGAACATCTGGAAAGTAATCAGAGAGGAATGCCTCAGTTGATGTTTTGCGTAAAAAGCCACAGAGCTTGAGTGCGTCCGTGGTCACGCTGCACATACCTGTCTGAGCCCTGCAGGCTGGACTCCTCTCCATAGAAAGAGTAGATAAGGTCAGAATCCTCCTTGCTGATGTTGGCAAAGCTGGAGTCGTAGGTTGGAGCGTAGGAGGTGAACGGCCCATAGTTCACATAGGACACTGTGGAGAGTACCACACAGATAGCTTATTGTCTTCCATGAGTCTCTGATATCAAAGATGCGCTGAAACATAAAGTTGGAGCTGTACCTGGAGTGATCCTGTTCCTCTTGTCCTCCCTGAAGCCCTGCAGGGTGTTCACACCGCTCTGCAGCCGGTTGGACATCATGCCGAGTTTCACAGGACAGTAACCCACATCTGCAACAGCAAACAAAGTCTTTCTTTGCAACCAAACATTGTTTTCTTTATCTCAGTCTGCTTATTTTTTCTTTAATATGTCTGGAAATAGTAATGACCAGTAAAATTTCCCACAGTCATGGTTTTGTGGAAGTTCACAGTTATAGAAGGCTGAGGAAACAGATTTTAACCTTTTTGTGTATAGAAGGCTTTTATTTAAGGTGGACATATTATGCTCATTTCCAGCTCTATATTTTTGTTTTTGGACTTTATAAGAGTGGTGCAGCCCCTCAGTGCATCCACTGACTAACGCTTGATTTAGACTTTAGTACCTATGGCATAGATTTAACACAGAGTATAATTCCACTGCAAAACAGGCTGTTTCAGCTCCTCTTTCTTTAAGCCAGCTTCCTTCTGATTGGCTGCCCCTCACAAACAGAAGGTTTGTACAGCTGTGGGTCTTCTGTACTCACAGAGATGACCACATTAAGGATACTCCCTCTCTTTGACTTCATACAGATTCAAGAAAAAACTGTCATCATAGGGATTAATCATATATATGGTGATCTCTTTTTATGAAACTTTGGCCATGTTCAACATGAGCATCTACCATTGTCACAAATGGTGATGGTAATAGTTGTCTGTTAATATACTTTTAACTAATCGATGATTGGTCTAATTGTTTGAGCTCTTTTATGGTTCCAAAATGGTCTCACCTCCTGCTGATGGATCTGCTGGGTTGAGGATAGCCAGAGTTGTGGAGCCATCTGACTTCCGCCTTGCAAACTCCAACTATAAAACAAATAAACTGTAAATCCCAAGCTCGGTGGCAGAGGAATAAAAACTACTTTATTATCGTATTGTAGTTGAATAATTAGAAACGACACAGCGGACATCAGACAAATAATCATTAAATCGCCAATACTGTGTCCAGAAGTCTCAAACAAAAAGAAAGGCATGGATGTATTTTAAACTGCAGGCCTTGCAATTTTTAAAAACTCTAAACACAAAGCCTAATTTTCAAACTTGATTCACAAAACTCTTTTGGCAAAACCTCACAAATGCAGCAAAACACTTATCTGTGCCCTAAATCTCTAAATCTCTGGTCTTCAGACTACACACACAGCCTCTATAAATAATAAGACTAGTGAGTACTGATTACGCACCACATCACAAAATTGAAAACACAGTACTCGGGGCATGTAACTCAAGTCTTTCCAACATCATGCAGCTGTTTTGTAATTTTACAAAAGTGACAAAAATGTGAAGTAAAAAGTTATATAACAGGAGATTTAGCGAAATGTCAGTATATCTTGATTCAACAACATGGAGGCAAAAGAGGATCTGCTGAGACTGGTTGGTTCACTTTGTCCTACTTCACTCGACACGTGAGAAAAAAAAAAAAAAAACAGAACAAAACAAAGTAATTGTTTGCGATTGCGATTGGAAATCTCATAGGATTTATACGTTTCATACTATTTTTTTCTTATCTAATGTGAAATCTCTTTTCTTGACCTTGCTCTTCCGTGTCTTCCTCTCTGACCCTCAGATTGTTTCATTCAATTGTTGCTATCAACCTTCAATGCACCCTCACTGGCTATGTACTCTGAACTCAGTTAAATTACATCCGTAGGTACAAGTGTGAACAATTTTGAGTTGTTTTGTTTAAGAAATGACATGCGCTGTAGATGAGTTTAACTTCTGCCTGCTGTGGTTATCATTTTGCATCACAAGTGAACCATGGTGCAAAATGTGTTTTTCTGCATGAGAATGTATTTAGAGTTTTGCAAGAAGGTTAAGTGAGATCTACAAATTTTCTCTAAATCAGTGGAAACTGTTTAAGGTTTTGCCAAAAGAGTGATTCATTTCACGAATTGATTTAGGACATTGAAATTTGTTTAGGAGAATGGGACCTTTACTGTCATGATGTCATCTGAAAGATTGCAATTTGAAAGAGCAGATATATCAGTATGAACAAAACTGTTCTTGCGTTTAACCCTGCTTTCTCACATCAGACTGCAGCACTCTGTTGGACAGCTTTCCTCCAGACTCCTCAATGACCTTGCGTATTTCCTCAAGCTCTTTCTCTGTCTTTGCTGCTTCGTCCTTAGAGTCCTTGTCCTGTCTGCAAATGAAAAGCAAATTGAAAGATGCCAGATGATGAGACACTCTGACCATGAACGTACTTTGTGGCAACAACAAAAAGCATACACACAGCAGAGGAAATCTGCAGGAGCTTTTCTGTTCATTTTACGCCTACGTTCTGCTTTCATTCCTCTGATAATCTACCTGTAAGCCTTTGCTTACGTCAACAAACACCATCAAGATTCTTATACACGGTATCTTTTGAGAGATAAAAGGCAGCTGAATGAAAAACAGCACAGCATCTGGCTTTCTGAGGCTCTTCCTCTTACACTGAGTCATAAGAGAATGTTTAATTTCAGTCTTCAGGTTCTGTTACATCACTAAGTTAATACACAGATAAAAAAGATATACAGTCACAAGAGAAAACAAGTCCCAGGATGCTGTCAGGCATTCCCCACATTTTCAGCCTCCAGCTCCACAGTGGAAAACCTTTTGGACTTAAGAATCACAAGAAAACAAGCTCACGGGAACCAACACTGTGCACTGAGGGGAAACAGTTTCCACTCACATGCTGCATTTCTGATTCTGTCTCTGATTAGTTTTCTCACCTCAGCTCATACAAATGTGAAACCTTTCCCTGTTTTAATCTTACAAATATGTAATTGTGTCAGGCCAACTGTCATTTTAAGGGGTTAAAATACTGATTTTACAGCCATGAGTATTATTAAAATTCCTCTCTGAACTGCAGTTTGCGCTCTCCAAGCTACAATTAAGTGACGTGTGGCAGCAAGGTTTAAGGACACGTGTGTAAATTCAACATGTGAAAGCACCTAGGTGTGCTGGGTGTCTGGGACCTCTCGCTGCCGTTAGTGGTTGCAGGTCCCTCTTTGTTCTGGTCCAGGCTGGTGCTCGTTTGTTCCTCAGAATTCAATGGTTGTTTGGCAGAAGGGTCAAGGCCAGCCATAAAATCTATGCTCTGCTTCAGGCTCTCCAGCCTTTCCTATTGGGAAAAAACAAACAAACAAAAAACAAAAACAAAAAAGGCCTTTTACTTGGATTTAAGAAAGAAAAGCAAATAACCGAGTAGAAGAAAACTGCCTGTGGTACTGATGGTGATGAGTTTGTGGCTATTTGCTGCCCCCAACTGTTGCTTTGTTGCTAAAGCAAGGTCACAGCAACCTGATAATACAAATGAACTCAAATGATTTTCTATTGTTCACCGTCACATGAGACTGTTTTCTCTGTAGCTAACTCACTAACTGGCATCAAGTTGGAATATGCAGCAGAGACAAGGACAGAGGTTTATCTGTCAGTTGCAATCTGTAAAGCTTTGTAGTTTGTTACAGAAAAAGTTTGTTCACATACATAATTGGAGCGCTCTCAATTGAATCTCATTGGAATTGGGTAAAATAGCCGTAAAGACTCATTGCACTCATTCGCCTTGAGATTCATTAACACAGCACTGCTTTTACTTGATTTTTTTAGGGGTTGTTTTCTTGTATTTTTTTTTAGGGGCCGTCAGACCATCAAGTTGGTCTTGCCAGCTCCTGCCCTCAGGCCATACTTTGCTAATGTGTGGCGTAGATTTAACACAGTACTATAAATTAGGCTTGAAGGTTTCTTCCAGAAATAAAAAGGACAGTTTTACAGGTTAGCTTTTCCTTAATCTTTTGTCCCATTTTTCTGGCTCTTGTTCACGTATAATGTGTGTATGGAAGTGTGTATGTAGGAATGAATGTAAGACTGTGTGTCTGTACATAGGACATGTACACTTTAATGTGTGATTTTATACAAACTGTGAGCACTTTGTTTGTTTTAAAAAGTGCTATACAAATAAAGTTATTGTTATATTATTATTATTATTATTATTATTATTAATAACATGTAGCACTTATGGACTGAATCCCCATTTCAAACTGGTTGAGTTGTATCAAAAGAAAAAAGAAAAATATGTGAATGTGAATACAGTATATTTGGTCACAGAGTGCAGGAGGACACTGAATAGGGGTATAATGAACTGAGACTGTGTGCATTTTTCATTGTGGACAGATCTCTGCAAAATAACCAGGACAGCTGTCTTTACAACTTTAAAATTATCACCAGGATTGTGACACATTAGGCTTTATGAGAAAATTTACACACACACACAAAATGTAGATTTGAAATCATTTAAAATAATTATTTTTGTTTTCAAGCTGTGAAGTTTTCTGTAACTGTGTACGCTGTTTTGAAATAAAGCTGCTTAATTTTTAACACCACTGTTGCCTGAATAACCCACAAGAAGAAGAGGATAAAGGAAAATTATGGTCTGAGTTCACGATACCTGGCTCAGGATCTTCATTCCGGAGTGTAGCAGTTTCCGAGCTGCTTTATGGTAGATCGTCTCAGGTTTGTTGTAAATCATGGCATTTTCACACATAATCCTGAAATCCACCTACATCAACGACACATGTAATGTCAAACATTTGACAACATAACAAAGAAAATGGCTTCTGTGAATGAAAACACACTAAAAATGTGTCTAAATGTGGTATTTAGGACAAAATTATGATTGTTTGCTTCATTCCTCAAGTTTTCTGAATACAACATTAATCTTACATTCTATTATTTTTGGTACATCCAGATGTGTCTCCATATTTCGCATAAGGACAGGGCAAGAAAACATTAAAAATTTAATTCCTCAATACAAAATATCTGCATTTCTCACCCAGACACTTTTTTTTGGGTAGGCTGGATTTTAGAATTTTTTTTAAGTTCTTTTACAAATCATTCAAAAAGAAAGGCACCACTCATGATCAATTTCAATCCTCTCATACGTACATTGCCAAATGGCTGGGTAACTGGTCAGCAAACTACTGTGATGGTGCTCTATGTCTCTCAGCTACTTCTCATCCAGGATCTCATACTGTGTTCAAACAGACCCCAATTTCACTGCCTTGGCAACAGCAGTAGTTCTTCTGCTCTGAAGATCCACTGCGAGGAAGGGAGTCACTCAAACCAGAATCTGCAGCAGCTGGAGAGCTGGTTTATGTGACGCTGTGCCAAGCTCACTGAGGCTGCAGAGCAGAACAAGACCTACCATCACCAGCGACAGTCCAAGACAGTGATGCTGGAGTTAATATCCAGGTTAAGAGACTCACTAAAGAGGCACCTGATTCTACTGCTCCATTATGCATGTGCTCAGGTTTTCCCACTACCTAATGAAATATAACAAAAGTTCAATAAATGCGCAAGTGCTTATGCACTTTGTGCATGATATCTGCATGCTGCGCATGTTAGACGAAGACATCATTGACAAAAAAGGTCACTCAGTTTTAGCAGTTTGACCAAAAACAGAGCAGTGTGATCTGCAAACTGCGCTGAAGCTATGTGTCATCAAAGACAGGCAACGCCATTAACCCTGTTCATCACTGGCAAAAATATCACCAATTAGAACACACATAAAGTAAAAAAAAATTAGGAAGTTATCATACAAAAAATGGTGTCATTAGTGGAGGGAAACCCTCCACAAGCATGAGGACTGTGCGCCCTGCAGCAAACTACTGTATTAGCAATTCCCGTGACTGTGCCTTTAAGCTTGAAAGAAATAATTCATTATGAATACTGACCAATTTAATATAATATATATTTTTTTACTGTCATAAAATTTCTGTCCACTTTGCCCAGCCTAGCTCTGAATGGAATAGTACAACTAACTACTAACTACTAGTATAGACAGGTACCTTGAGTTCATCCAGGGACTGGTAGCACTCTTTCTTTACTTTTTCCTTCATTGTACTGAAGTCCATAGGACGCTTGATAACTGAAGAGTAACCAGGAGCAATGAGGTCTGTCACTGGAAACGAGAAGAACGCGTTGGGATCTTTCCTGCAGAGGAGACACAAACAGTTTTTAGCCACGGGACTTCAAATATCATCACTTAACGAGGTGAGTTGCTACTAAATGTGCAATATTTAAATCATAAATAAAAATGCAGATGCACAATTATCTCTGATCAATAGGTGATAAATGCTGCACCTTTGGAGCTGCCTAATGAGCTGATTCAAAGCTTCCTGCAGAGGAGTCTGTTCTTTTTCTGAGAGAGAGAGCAAAATAAAATAATATGATTTATTTATTTTAAGTTTGAGAATATGTGTTGGTATGAACTGGGAATATCTTTGAGACTACCTTCCTGTTTATCCAGCTCTGAACGTATAGGAGTCCTGCTCTGCTCTCGGTCATCAACTCCATCTGCATCCTGCCCTTTCTTCTTCTTAGTCACCTAAAATAAAAAACAAACTTTAAATCCACACAAACTATCTTTTTAAAATACTTAATACCATGTGCTAAATTATCTATATCAACAGATATGATTTTTACCTTCTTCTTCACTTTTTCGTCCTCTGGTGATCCAAAGCTCCTCTCTTTATCCTTTTTCTTCTTCTTTTTCTTGTCTTTGGGTTTGTCAAAGTCAGCTGGCTGTTCGTCGTAAAAAGTGTCAAGGCTCGAGCTTCCTGTCGTCACTTCGTTTCCGGACACTTTCAGCACCAGTTTCAGCGGTCTGTCTCCGTATTCTGCACATAAAAATCTCTGTTAGTATCGAGATAACGGTGTGTAACTGTAATGACAACAAACGACAGGTCAGGGATGCTAGAAACAATAGCCGCTAACAGCTAACTCGCACTCGTTTAACTTACGCTACAGCTGTAGCGAACATTGTATTATATTCTCAAACCACTTCCCCAGTTTTATTTATTTTTTAAATTTAAATAACACTGGTAGAAACATGCGTGAAATGTCCACATAAATAAGTCCGGTAGGTAGTTTAGCAGTAAGCTAGTTCGCCAACTAGCATTACTGTCATGCTAACATTGCTACAAAGCACAAAACAGGGGGTTTGAGCTTATTTAAAATCTGTTAAATTTTAAATTAAATTAAAAACTGTTTATTTTGATAAGCAGTTGAACTGAAGAAATACCTTCGTATCCATGTTTTTCGGACTTGTGCTTTTTGTGCTTCTTGCCCATTGTCTGTATTTTGGTCCGTACCGGCGGCCGGTTGCTCTGACTGTGGTGGCGGAAGTAGTAATTCACCAGAGGGACGCATGCCTGCAGCGCCACCTGTCGATGCGGCGGTGGTAACACGCCATGGAGCAACCACTCTTTCAGCCGGGAGGGGGCGACATAACCTTTGAAATAAACTTCAATCACGTACCTAGAGCTGCATAACTTGTATGCTGCGAACTTGTAAGCCAAGTAAATACCGAATGTCTTCTCTACTTTAATGCATGGCTAAGACAAAAGATAAAGATATTTGGAGGACATATCCAACAGCAGTACTGTGAGCATAAACACACCCAACAATGGAACGTCCATGGCCAATTAAAGGAGTGCTGCAGAGAAGTAGTGTCACACCTTTATGAAGCCAGGAAGTTTGCAAGTGACACAGTAATAGACAAAACTGAAGCGGCAGCTTGATGTTTCCTGGTGTTTAATCCCTTGTGTATGTCAAACAGCAAAAATGCCGGTTCCTACATTTCCTACAATGCAGCGGAATTACGTTTTTTTCTCCGGCAACCTCAATGCTAAGTTTGTAACACAGGCTTTACACCTGATGACACCTTCAAGATTATTTTTTTAGAGCTGCCACAAAAGACACCAGACAACTGCTGACTGTATTCGTCCGCAATCCACTGATATACCCAAAGTGTTGCATACTGATGTGTTTTCATGACCCATAGGTATCATTTCTTAACGCACTGGATATACATTTTGTGTCATTTTTTTCAGTAGGATTATGTCAGTGTTTGAAATGGATGCCATAAGCCCACAGGCATATGTGCTCTACTGGTCGTCACACTGAAGCTTGATCCAGCTAACCATGATAACCCAAGGAAATACTGGAGATGTTTGAGACATTTGCCTTGTTTAACCAAAACCAAGGTTTTTTTTTTTTTTTTTTGAATGCAACAAGTAATTTCGGTTGTGGTGTCACAACAAAAAGGAAAACACAAATAACAAATCTTACAAAGTATTTTTCTCTGATGCACCTGCAGATTTTGTACACCTTATTTGTTGCCTGACCCTAACCAAACAGTGCCAAAAAAGGAAAAGTCAAAATCAAAAGTAAAACAAAAGTATAAAAATAGCAGTTTCAGGACATAGTGTCCAGTGTACTAGTTGGAAATTGTGCAATTATGCCACCCACCAACTCACCAACCTCTGGATGTAGACTTTAATAGGTTGTTATTCTTTCTTATCCCGCAAAAATAGTATTCTGGAGCACAACCCTGCACAAATTACCCTGAAGGGCTAAAGTAATGAGTTGGGATTGAGAATATGTTGTCCTCAGAGTGTATTCTTCATAATGAGTAAAGTGAAGTCGTGTAAAGTTGTGTAAAATTAGCGAAGTGGCCCTCTAACACAAAATTTGTTGTTATCTTGGACATTCTTTTAAGACACTGGCTAACATGGAGCTCTTTCTTAGAACTTTAGTTCAAAACTTGTTTAAAAGAACAGACTCATCTCTAAATAGAGAGAGAGATGATATTTGGTTGGATGTTCATTTCACAGGATTCTGCAGCGTCTGGAGCTCCTCTGCCTTGCAGAGCTGTTATACTCGGTTAAATTGGGACATATTGTACCGTCTGATGAATGACAGATGTTTTATTCATGGCGGAAAGATAGTCTACATTCTTTGATGCACATTCCAGGTTTTATGAAAAGGGCAAAGGATGGAGCAGAACGTTTGAAAGGAATGAAGATTGACAGAATCCACTATTTGAGCCATTCCTGCCCTTAGATGAAGAGGTGATTCTGATGCTCTGTTGATGTTTGAGTCTCCTATCTAAGCAAACTCATCCCCATCAAATTACCAACACCATAGTACATTCTTTACATACTCGCTGGTGTTCTATTGGGAAAAAAATTCAATTACATGTCCAGGTCCAACAAATTATTATCTATGGCATATTTTCAATAAAATACCCAGAACATTTAGTCCTAGGAACCTTTTTTTTTCCAAGAACTCAGACCGATGGTCTTCTTACATTTCATTTGTGCAAGTGAAAATGCATGGAAATATGGCTGTAATTTACTTGGAACTTGATTTAGACCCTTGTCCCTGTGGTGGAAAGCCACTGAGTTCCTCCAAAGATTCCTAGTCCCAGGGAAAAGTTCCTGTGTTGGCCCTGCGGCTTATGAAATTCAAGGGTCAGGGAAATTCTTCCCTACTAATATGTCTGAAACTCTCTGAGGGAGAGTTGTGTCTTCTTTCCTCCTTGAATAAAATAAAACACACAAGCAAAAACTCATTTGTGGGTCCACAAAATAACGGACTTTCATCATCCCTTAAACATTTTGAGGGCAGCAGAAACAAGCTATAAACATCAAAGTTATTAGCCAACAGATGCCTATTTACACATCCAGCAAATATGGAGCAACATTATCATTCAACTGAAGTCTTGATTTGTCCACATGATGAATGCTGTTAATGAGAAAACAGTTCCAGGCCTTAAAACCAAAATAATGAGCTAAAAGACACCAAAATGTTCTATAGAACTGAGGATCTGAGTTTTGTTTTGGGCTGGTCACTGTGAGGACCCCTTTTAGAAGCCATTTTCGCTTCTTTACATAAAAGCACTGATTGGTGCAGCTTTAAAGAAACATGTGATAATATACATTTTCTTTCCATTAAAAAAACAATCCCTTGTTGGGAGTGGGTATAGTTGTGTGTATCCACATCCTGGATAGTAGCTTTAATTAAATTGATTTTAAATTCCTTAATTTCATGTACATTTTTACAATCACATTGTAGGCATTTTATGCATTTAGCAAAGACTTTCTAGTGAGCATTTTAGGTAACTATAACACAAGAACAAACCTAAATTCAAAAGGTTCTTCATTACTGTACAAGCAGTGTAATGAGTACAGCGGTCAAACATAGAGGTCTGTGTTCTGTGCAGAATTTGCGAATCCAGGACTCCGCTCTGGAGCCCCAGAGAGACCATGGGATCCATCTGCTTGAGTCCAGCTGCAGAGATGCACACACATTGGAAGTCCATGGATTAAAAGGAGATCAGTTACACCAAACAGGGTTAACAAATGGCAGATGTTGTGAAATTCATTATCCTCTGTCACAACAGAGGGGCTAAAGGGACCCGGAGACCATATCCACATGAAAGCGGCATCCCAACAGAACCATGGGAAACCGCTTCCCACCCTGCAGACTGGATGGAACTGGGATGTTTTGGTCTCTGCACATACACACAACAAAAATACAAACAGGCATACAAATGCAGGCTTTGAACAGTTTATCTGTCTTGCACATGGTTCGTCTGAACCAGCTTTGGAGATAAAACGTGCTGTTTGGACTGCCTGAGCCAGAGGACTGCGGTCATTTCTTTTCTCTTTTTTCATGGTGTTGGGACAATCTGGTTTGAGTTGTGCTATAAAATGTCATATTGGTGACAGTCCTGTAGTTTAAGCCATCTCTTACTTTCTTTCTTTACTTGCACTGTTCCTTCCTCTGTTTGAAATCTTGGATTTTAAAGTTGTGGCTTCTGTTCTGGGTAATTACATCAAACTTAAAGCCTGTGGCAAATGGAAATTAATAACTTCTGTCCTTTTGACTGGATATGAGAATATTAGATGAAGTTTGGTCATAGAAGTCTTTTCACTAGAAGTTGTCAGAGCGCTGCTCAGTTATGACAGATGAAATGTTTGGGGTCATTACAACTGTCAACGCAGAATGGGTTTGAAGATGTAACCAGCCATCACAAATAAGTCAGACAGAAACATCAAAGAGGAGAAGCCAATCATTCTGCCTCAGTGTTTTTCTCCCATCTGCCAGTCTGTCATGGCAGCATCTTTGAGCATCAATCACTCATCCCCGTCAAAGCGTTATGTGTATGGTGACTATTTTTATCTGCAACCAGAACACTTTGCGCAAGTGGGTTTGATTGTCAATTTTTACAGCTCGCTGCTGTCGCCATGTTGTCCCAGTCCTGTGGTCCTCTTATATTCCACCCAGATCTGTAGATGAAGGTCTGCACCATTTTTGTGCTCTAACAAAACAATAACCTATACAACTTTTTTTTAGGACAAAAAAAGTAGAAATGTAGTGATGTGATAAAGAGCTCCATGGACTGTTTATAAAAGATGGATGTCACACACTGGTTTCTGGACTGGACTGGACTAAGAGTAGCAAGCTTGATTAGCAAGCTGTATATGCATAGACTGTATAAGAGCTACGCTTTGTGAATACTGCTAAGCAACAGACTAATAAAATGGTAAAATGAAATCCAGTCATCAAAACTGAAGCGCACAATTCTGGACAGTCTGTACCATAAAGCAAGCTGTATTATATTTGCCAGATGATTTCATAAAAATGCTCCAAAAGGCACCAACACTGCAACCATGGTTGAGAGGTCCAGTTCAGTGACTCAGATTAGCCAAGGTGAGGTCTACGAACCTGCAATCAAGCGGCTATGCCCTTAACTTTAAGCCTTAAAGGTAAGATTCCTGCAAATTCCTGTGTTTGAAGTAGCTTAAAACCTTCGAAAATGAACTAAATCTATCAACATATTGTGAACAAACAACTGCTGTGACTTAATGTCCCAAACGTATATGTATGTGTATATATATGTGTTAAAAAGCTATCAACTGATGTAAAGCTAGGGCAAGGCTGTATTTTTGTGTAATATCACTTTGTGCCACAAGATGGTGCAGCAAGTCAGTGTAACCTTTCTTTAACCAGGTAAGTGATTATGAACACGTTCTTATTTACAATAACCTAATCCTGACCCTAACCCTGGCAAAATGCAAAGCCTCCTGAGGGCGGGGCTCAAAAGAAATATCAAAATTCACATTTTGATATTTTACACATCTGAATCTGTCAACACACCCATTAGTAAAATTCTGCCCCCTGGTGATGAAAGTTGTAGTTACATTTTGCAGAGGGTGATTACAAAAAGTACCTTTTTTGTACTAGGCTATCAGCGCACTAATCTTACAGCCTGGTAAACATGAATAAGTTGGGTGTTTTGTAGCTACCCTCAAGTGCAGTTTTTAGCACTTATGTGTTGGCTTTTTATTTCTGCCCTCTTGGATTTAATATCATGACCTCAGATCACTGGGGCAGCAGGACGTAACTTACTTGAAGTTACTGAATGTGTTCTTATTAGCGTCTGACATCTCCAATTTTTAGCCCCAGTATTCTCTGATCCAGTTACTGTAATGTATATTTCATTGGGCTTGCTTAATGTTTTTTTTTTTTTTTTTTTTTTTTTTTTTTTCCCCTTTTTTTTTTTTTTTTTTTTTTTTTTTTTTTTTTTTTAAAACTCCATGT
>VUQI01017364.1:1756-17165 GCA_015106735.1 Paratilapia polleni
AAGAGAACGACATTTTTTTTTTTTTTTTTGGCCTGGCAGTGTACATACTGTAACAAAATCAGTAGAATTGGATTTGACCAGTCACTACAGCAATCTGAATATTTCTTTCTTTTGGCATCGCGTAATACCGATATGATTGTGGTGCTGTCAGTAAAATCTTATAGTCTCTCTAATGCCAGTGTTCATTTTAAATCAACAAATACTAAAAAACACAGTGCTGGTAATTTTGTGATGGGGAAATAGCTGTGCTCTATCATGAATGTTGGTCACATGATAATGTTGCCCTTGATATGCTTTGACTGTCAATTTCAAAACAGCTGTCCACATGTATTGATTTTCTTTTTGTATCACACTCATAAAGACATGAGCACACACACAGCATCAGATACACTGTACTGTACTTTTGTTTGTATGTGCACACTCATGGGCCACACACACACACACACACACACACACACACAAACACACAGAGGCATAGCTGTGGTGTGGTAGGTAGCAGATTGCCCTTGAAGGCAGCTCAGGGCTGTTGGAGCTCTTCACTGTGGGACATGACAGATATAAAAACAAATTAGAGAGTTCAGCCTGCTATATCTTTCCCTCTGTCTGCCTGCAGAAACATTCTTTCAAAAAGGTATTTCACTTCCTCCAAGAATTGCTTTTTATCATTTCAGGGAGTAATCATATAAAAGAGATTAAGTTGTTGACAGCTTTATGTCAGATAGTTTCTTATGCTTAAATCTAACTAGACCTCTCTTTTTTTTGGTTATCTAAGTCACATTTAAATCGTTAAAGTGTTGTCAAAACATTTTCAAGCTCTCTCTTAATCTTTTTCAGCTGCATTTTTATTGTGATGTATGGTTGTGGTCAGAAGTTTACATACACTCATCATGGGCATGGGTGGAATGATTGTACAACATACATCTTTAATGACTTTAGAAAATAAGAATTGAGTGCACAAGTTTGAATTTATTTTGGATTTCCTGTAATCCACACAGGGTCAAAATTATACAGTCAGGCATAACATTATGACATAACATTATGACCACTGACAGGTCAAGTGAATAACACTGATTATCTCTTCATCATGGCACCTGTTATTGGGTGGGATATATTAGGGAGCAAGTAAACATTTTGTCCTCAAAGAAAGAAAAAATGGGCAAGCATAAGGATTTGAGCGAGTTTGACCAAATTGTGATGGCTAGACGACTGGGTCAGAGCATCTCCAGAACTGCAGCTCTTGTCGGGTGTTCCTGGTCTGCAGGGGTCAGTATCTATCAAAAGTGGTCCAAGGAAGGAACAGTGGTGAATTGGCAACAGGATCATGGGCGGCCAAGGCTCATTGATGCACGTGGTGAGCGAAGGCTGGCCCATTTGGTCCGATCTAACAGACGAGCTACTGTAGCTCAAATTGCTGAAGAAGTTAATGCTGGTTCTGATAGAAAGGTGTCAGAATACAATTATAAGCATAGTCCACAAATTTTCAATAGTGTTGAGGTCGGGACTTTGCGAAGGCCATTGGAGAAGCTCAATGTTAGCCTGCTTGATCCATTCTAAAACCAATTTTGTGTGTTTGGGATCATTGTCCTCCAGTAGTCCTCCTTTTTCATTATTCCATCCACTTTGCACAAAGTACCAGTACCACTGGCAGCAAAACAGCCCCAGAGCATGGTGCTACCACCACCATGCTTGACAGGTGGTACACTGTTCTTAGGTTTGAAAGCCTCACCTTTACTCCTCCAAGCATACATTGTGGCCAAATAGCTCAATCTTTGTCTTGTCTCCTCTGCATTTGGCTTGTCCATGTAGGTAGCTGCAAATTTCAGTCAAGCTTGAAGGTGTCAACTTTGGAGCAGGGGCTTCTTTCTTGGTTGGCACCATCTCAGTCCATGTCGATGTAAACCTTGCTTCACTGTGGACAGTAATGCTGGTGTTCCAGCAGTTTCCAGGTGTCAGAATACACAGTGCATCGCAGTTTGTTGCGTATGGTCAGCAAAAGCGGGACCAACACAATATTAGGCAGGTGGTCATAATGTTATGCCTGATCAGTGTATATTTCCATCCATCCATCTCAACCACTTATCCGATTCAGGGTCGTGGGGGCACTGGAACCTATCTCAGCTATCACAGGGCAAAACACAGAGTACCTTGGGCAGGTTGCCAATCTAGAACAGGGCTTACTTACATAGAGTATACTGCCACTATAAAAGAACACTATCGTGTTGGCTGTAGGAATGGCACACTATACAAACACTATACTAAACACACTACACTGTGGCCAGGTTTGACTCAGGTTTTGTATGGTACCTTTGTTTCAGGTTTTATGTCTGTTTGCTTCTTTTGCATAAACTGAGACAAAACTATAAATGTAAAAGCAATCTAAACTAACATGCCTTCTCCTAGCTCTTTTGAGCTGTCAAATGCATCTTACATCTTTACTAGCAAATGGTTCCAGTTCAGGTATCACTGTGTGACCTATTGCACATTCATCCCATCATAAAAAGTGGTTTTACATTAAAAATACTAATTTTAAGTGATATATTCTAATTTCTTTTGTTAAATCACAATTACAGCATTTATTAGACACCTGGTCATTACAGATTTTTTCCCTTCTTGTAATTCTCTTTGTCCTTGCTATTTATCTCTATTCTCTCTTTATGCTCCATTGACCCAGAGTTATCCCTGAGCTGACCTGGTCAGATTTGTTCTACCCAGCGGACCATGTATTTGCTTCATCAGTTTCTCTGTGGGTATGCATTTCCTTAAGCATTTGTGTGTGTGGAAGCCCCTAAGACAACAGCTGTAATACTATATGACTCTCGACTCTATGATACCTCGACAGATCACACAGCATTACCAAAAACTAAATGTTAATGCACACACACACACACACACACACACACACACAAGACTAATACACTGACTGATTTTGTACAACAGATGCTGACTCCGATCACTGATCCAACTTTGACATTGTGAGAACCAATCTGTGAATGTGTTGGCTCATCAGGGCTTTTGGTGTAGCAGCAGATATCTGTACCGAGACTTCCTGTTCTGTCTGCTGGTCATTGTTCAGGAATGCATAAATTAAAAAAGGGGGAAAACTACTAAAATGTTAAATTGTTCACAGATGATATTCAGGGGTTTTGAGATTGGGAAATGCAATCACTCTATTGCTCTATACATGGACTGTTTACCTACCTTCAACCAAAACCTGCTCTAATGTGACTGGTCAAAAGAACTAGCACTGTAAATGGAAACGAGAAGGCTTCTTGTACCAAAACTCTTCTCCCTTGCCTGCAGGCTGTAGAGATTTTTTTAAATTCACACACATATCTCTATATAAATTAAAAAATATTGTATTATATACATAAATTACTCTATAGTTTTAGCTTTAACATCCTTTCTCCAGGTTTTTATTTAAATCTCATTGTATATATTTTAAAATATCTAACTTTGGTCACTCATGATACCAGAAATGAGACTGTTGACAGCAATGAATGCCTATGAATCCCTCATCCTCACCCTGAAGGTGTAACCTAGGAGCACTGACATATAGTACACTAGTTCAAAGCAATATATACAGTTGATGCAGATACATGCGATGAGACTTCAGTAACTAAACATAGGTAAATCAATACTAAATAGATTACTATTAATACTATTAATATTTTTTAATTAATTTATTATAGTGACCACTGTAGTAGACCAATATGCTTTGTATCACCCATAATATATCCACAGAATATGCATATTAAGTGGTGCACTTAATTACAGCAGCTGCTATAAACTTGGGGATTTGTTTTGGGTGAAATGTTTGCCTCTCAGCTGCTGGGCTAGACAATATGTACAGCTTTTTGTCACAAACAGTCACATACAGCAGATGCTCTGGTATGGCTTATGAAATTTTATATTTTCTTATAGTAAGTAACTTCTTAAAGTAAGTAAGAAAAAAGTAAGTTATGTTCTTCCAACAGTAATTATTATTAGTATCCTGCACTTAGCCAGGAAGTGAAACTCTTGAGATCAAGAATCTCTTTTTGAAATAGTGTCATGGGCCCAGAGAGGCAATGTTTGCATTTAGTTTTTTTTTTTTTTTCTCATCAACTGCAGGCACTACTTATGTCAGAGCAGCAGTATATTCTGATACATTTCTCATGCTCACAGACAGTATTTCTCCATAATTGGGTCCTGCTTATGTAAGACAAGTCTTATTTATATAGCCCAATGTCACAAATCCCAGAGTTGCTCAAAGGGCTTTATAATCTGTACACCATCCGGCACTTTCTGTCCTTGGACACTTGGTTCTGTCTGCCTCCTCTCCCACAACTTTCCATTCCCCTCTTAACTTGCAAATATGGATTTGTATTGACAATAAATTGAAATATACACATTGGTTGAGTTGAGCTAATGCTTGTGGTGAACTTTATTTGACCTACCAATTAAAATTCATTTTTGACCAGTAATATTTAACAGTTACATTCATATTTTACCAAACTGCTTGTATTTATAGGTTGGTCTTCAATAACACTTAATCTGCTCACTCCTTCTTTGAACTTCCCTTTTCTGTCATATGATATTGTGGTCTATTGAATTTTAACCACTTTAGCTGTAGTGTTACTAGATTCATGGCAATTTGTCACATCAACGTTTAAGTCTTATGGTAGTACAGGACAACCAACCCACTCTCCTAATCATTTCTATACAAAAATCATTATTTTTGAAGATGTTCCATCCAGCAATTACATTGTCCCCTATAAGTAAACTGGGAAACCAATAAGAATGTTACATACATAATTTCTAGGAAACTGGATTGACAAGGGAGTAGTTAGAGTCGTTAGAGATTGCTGTGATGCAAAGTAATCCCAAATGTTACAGTGTGCCAAGGATATTCCAGGCCGCATAGCAGAACCATGTACTTAACACAAGCCATTCCCATTCCTTATAAAGTGTATACTTTTCTTGGTTGCAGCAATTAATAACAAAAGTAAAATATTTAAAATGCAACAGAAGGAAGCTTTAAATGACTTGCTGGCATCAACATCGTAGCCAAAAGCTGATCTGCAGGCTCTGCCTGACTCTTTACTTTAATCTCCATTTTATGTTGAAAGCATGATGAGAAAACCTGTTGCCAAGAGACACAGACCCACCTACAGGATCAAGGACAGAGACATTTAGCCAAGGCCTGGCACACACTGACAGATGTCTTGGGGGCTGGTTTCACTGAACATTAATTACAGTGTAAGTGTACAGTTGCAGACACTGATTTAGAAGAAGCCTCGAAATTCACCGTGTGAGATAGATAGATCCATTCCAATGCTGCTGAATGTCGCTTCTCAAATGCTGATTACATAATAAATCTTACACAAATGTGCAGCTTGTCATATACAGTATGAATTTAACAAACTTGCAGTAGGCCATGAGCATTGGCTTGGAATTGGATTGGAATGGCCAGAACATTGTCCCTAAGCCCTGGAGGCAGAGAGAAATAGTTATAGATATAAACATACAGCAGATGAATAAAAAGTAATAAGTGTCAGAGAGATATTCTAACCTCCTAAACAGGACAAGATAAATTGGCCTCATAGTGCTTGGCATGTGCAGCATGGAGCTGACACACACATAAACCCACAAAGCTTCATGCTCATATTGCATCACTGAGTTTGTCTATCCCCATATGTTAGTCTGCTTCCCTGCTCATTTAGGTAACTTATCTGATGAGGACAAAAGGTAAAACAAAACAGCTGGTAAAATCTAAATAGCACACAATGTTAGTTGGCATGAAACTTAATTAAAAAAAAAGGTTTATATGAATAATTTGAGTACTCCAGCAGGGTCTCCTTATAATAATTGTAATAAGAATAATTGTCTTATGAGAAATCTACTAAATATCATAATTATTAAATCTGATAATACACCTCACTATGTGCATTCAGAACGATGAAATAGCATGTTTTCCATAACATATTTTGTATATTTTACTTTTTTCCCTTGAAGCATTATAACCTCATCTTGTTTTAAGAAATGAGATTCTCTTCTACAACAGGATTAGCTTTCTGACTTCAGATTTGTTGAATTTGTTGTTTTGTGTCACCCATGTAATACAAAGTCTGTGTTGTATAAATGTATAGGCTGAATGCCTGAGATAAGCAAAGGTTTAACATACACAGACTTTGTAATGTGACCATTTATGCTTTAAACAATTCCCTTAGAACAGCATTAAGCCTCAGTTTTCCCTTACACATCTTTTACTTTAACTAAACTTTAGTCAAGTTTGAATTAACTTTCTTATTTTTCATATGTGAACCACAGTGTGCTAGCAATAGGTTTAGGTGCATGATGTGTTTCTTTTCTGAGCTTATTTCATGGTTCCTTGAAATATTTGATAACATCACAGTACACTTTGCATTTCCTCTGATTCATAGAGAAAACCTGAGCTGTCTTATGATATATGTGGAGACGTTTTTCCTCAGGTGGGGTTACAGAGGAACAATGTAATGACTCAGCATCTGTCTGGAAACAGCAAAGACCTACAGAGCTGCTCTGTTCTAAGTTTAGGAGAAAGACCTGACGTAGTTAGCACGCCTTCTCTGGCACATACCTGTGTCTGTGAGAGTGACAAAAGGAGAGGGATGAGCAATGCACCTGAATTTATTCCAGTTTTAGGTCGCAGTTTTAAGAACTGGCCAGGGATAACAGATGAAGTTTAGGTTATAGAATTACTAACTCATTTTTTTATTATATGTGATTTTTTTTTTTTTTTTAGTTTATCAGTGGGCACTGTCCATATCAAGAAGTGAATAAATAAAAATGAAAGGACATGCACCCTTTTATCAGGATGGCTCCCAGAGTGGACAGGTCCTTTACATCAACCCATAATGCTGCATTCTTTTCTCCTTGACTGAGCTTGCTGCAATAAATGCTTCTGTGTAAGACCTCTCCTGAATGCTCTTTCTGCATGAGTGAACCCGGTCTCACAAGAACACCACAACAATATAGCACTATGTATTATGTAGAACACCCCTGGTTGTGACCACAGTTGGCCCACTCTCAGCTGTGGCTGGCTGAGGACTGCTTGACCGAAATCTAGAAGAGCTATACAAAGCTATTTTACCTTTCTGTCTAGGCTATGTTATTAGGACATATAATGTACATAGCTGGAACTGACCATCAAACTGTTCATTTAAAAATCATTGTAATATTAAGCAATGTATGGATAGTAGTGGAAAAAATCTCTCGCCCCATACAAGGTGAAAATTAATCTGACTATATTTTGTTTTAGAAGACGCTATAATAAACTACTCTCTAGCACTCACGGTTTTATTTATTATCCTTCGTATTGTATGTTTTATCTGGGTTTTGGACAACACACCAAACAGCTAAATTTTTTAACTCCCTGTGTTTGATATTTCTTCTGTCTTTTAAGCTCTTGCGCTCTTGCAACAAAGTATAGCTCTGCATGCTGGAGGAAAAACAATCATATCTGATTACAGTGTTAAGCGTTGTTTACCAAAACCAAAGATATGCTCCAAAGTGACAACTCAGCAAAGGGTCCAACAGAAACTATTCCCTTCAATGGCACCTAGGTAATTCATGCACATTGAGAAAATGCAGAAGAATGATTGTGATTTCCTGTTATCTTCCTCCACTGGAGAGTAGATGAAGGGAATACAAGAAATGTGGTAGTGAATTATTCCTTGAAAAATTAAGCAGTGCCCATTCATATCAGCCCTACATTACAAGAGGAAGCCGTGCATCTGAACCACAGCACTAAGTGTGAGATGAAAAGGATGCTGAATTTGGTTCTGGGATTTAAAACGTAAGAGAAATGGAGCACTAAAGGTTCTAGAGCAGAGGATATTGTTCAGTCTGTATCTGCTTTCACTCCATGCTCCATATCACATCACATTGTGTCGGTCTACAAAATCAGTCACTTTGTGTTTCTTTTCATCTGTGTATGTGAGTGTCTGAGTGCAAATAATACCCCAATTTGTGAAGCAAAGGCAGGGTACATGTTTAAGAATGTGTAAGGACAAAATTAGCACAGTATGTTGTCACTGCTCATAGAGACTGACAGCATATGCCACATGGCACAACAACAAAACACAAGCAGGCATGTGCACACAATAGAGGACTGTAACCCTTCCCCGAAACACTTGCTCACACACACACATAACAAAAGTGCAGATGGAAGTAAGCTTAAAGTCATAACACCACAGAGCAGATGTTACTGCTGAGTGAAGGTTAAGTCAAAAGCCACTGAAGCTTGAAATATTCCATGTTTAATCTGGGAATAAGACAAATAGACCAAATACAAATATACAAAATGATACCAGGAATGTACTCGGTTGTTTTAGGGCAGATTTGAATTGTTCATTCAAAGAAACTTTAAAAGTGCTGTAGTAATGATGAATGATGTATTGCTGAGTATAGGGATCTGTCAAAGTAATGGATGCTCTGGAGTCACTGAGGGATCTGTTGTATATTAAAAGGAAGCAGAGTACATATTCCGACCATATTTTAAGTCCACTCACTTTCTCTGATGGTCGTCATCTGACGCAAAATCCACTGAGTGGTAATTCATCAATTCTACAATTCTTAAAAAATCCGTAATAGAAAATATATCCAAGTATAATACCATATACTGATGATGTATTCCCGACCCAATGTGCACATAGCACCTTTCCCATCACATGTTGGCACTGCCAAGCAGTAGTTGGCAGATCTCATGTTATCTCTTCTCTGAACCATTTCCATTGCATCCCCATCCTTTATATCCTTTCTTGTCCTAGCCCACCTCATCCTATCCACACCATTACATCCTCTACTGTACAAACATGCAATATTCCCTATTGCTCTTGATTATTCCTCATCCACTACTGACATTTCACTTGTGATGTGCCATCGTGCTCCGTTTTAGGTCCCCTTGTTTGCTGGGGGGTACTTGTGGAGAGATAAATATAATATAAATGTAAGATTTTACACTGTTGACACACATAATACATCTGGTTGTTGGAGGTTCCCAGCTGGATGAATTTTGTGTATGCTGCTGCACCCAAAACCTTCTTGCAATTGCTTTGATTGCTAGCAGATTACGCCAGTTGCCCCTAAGATGCCGACTCATCTGAAAACACCGGCCAACTACTTGCTAAGTGGTAGTGAAACTATGAAAAGTGCAGTGCAAACCAGAAAAAGAGACGTTTTGCCTTCAAAGTAAAAGTTGTGCCTTTTGAAACACTGGTTTCAGGGTAAGGCAACATTTTTACTTTGATGGTGAACATTCTCGGCTTCCAGTTTGTGTTGCATTTTTTTCAAGTTTCCCTAACGCTTAGGGGATAGTTAGCGAGTGTCTGCAGACAAGTCGGTGTCTTCCATGCAAACTACGGGAGGTTTTAAGTGCAGCACGCACTATGCAATCGATTTCACCCAGTGACAGCCAGCAGCCTCCAGCAACCACTTGCCAACTGGTTGGGGAATATGCATTTTTCCCTAGTGACCAGAGGCTGTCAGGGGGTCACCAACCAGTCTCAAGGCCTGTGTTCTTAGTTACCTAGTAGATGATTTTTCAACTTTGCCATGTTTTCCAAAACAATTAACTACATGTGATGCATTTGTGGGACCACCCCCCCACCTCCAGCTGTGCACTGCTTCCTACCTGTGACTTTGAGTTGTGTTGTCCGTCGCACCAATCGGGATCCATACTGTAATTCACAGGTGTAATTTCCCCCATCTCCCTCCTCTATCTCAGGTATCCAAATATGTGTGGTGTTAACAGTGATGGAGCTTCTCCATTCAACCCGCTCACACTCCTAACAGGAGACACAGACAGAACAGATTCAGTTACAGCAGTCAACAGAAGCCTTATAAAAACATTTTTGTGTTTGTGCCATACCTTATACCAGGTCATCTGCGGTTGTTTATATGGAGCCAAATAGTCTTCTATATCAGGACAGTGGATCATTTTGCTGTGGGTTATCTCAGCTTTCTCAAGATGACGGATTTTGCTACTGAAGCATTTCCCCTCGTCACTCTCCTCCACCGTCATTGACATGGACACTTTCATGCAGTATGTTGAGTTCCTAAACAGATTACAAAGACAACATGGGAAAAAGTGTTTTATATCACTGCCCTCGTTTCACATTAACATACTTTCAAATTTTTTCTCAGAGTCGTTGAGCTAAGAGGCCACTCAACTTCACAAAAATAAAACATCTATGCAGTGAAGGCAAGTCAAGCACCCTGAAATCAATCTGAGTGGGTCTGGTTTTAGATTTGTTTATCCATCCAAAAGTTAACTACAACAGTGACATGAGTCATTCCCCCATTTGTCCGACACCGAGACTCTGTGTCAGACAGTCTGGGCGCTATTTTTCATGGTGAAAATGCGGGGTTCTGGTTATTTTTGGTGAAATTACAGGGCTTCTGACACCACAACCTTTCATTGACACCATTCAAGGAACTGGCATGTAGAAGAAATAAGTTGTACAACCTCCAACATACCTAAACAAAAGATTTCATGAAAAGCGCTGCCATGCCCTTGTTCATCAGAAATTGTTGGGTTTCTCTCTTGCAAATTACAGTGAGCTGAGAAAACTGTTGTTGATAATTGGTGCTATATAAATAAAATACAATTTCATCCAAATCAAACTTTTTAAAGGAAAGATTTTAGGCAATATTGACACAATAACGTAGTCCTATTATAACTTGTGACATATTTTGTCCACAGTCAGTCCTCACCCCGGCTAAAGATTAAACTGTCAGAATCCATCTACGACAACAAAGAGTAAATGTTGGCATTCGGTTTTACTGAACGGCAAATAGAATCACTTTAAGAAACAAAATATCAGTCCTTGTCATTACCAAATTTCTACTGTCAAGCAAAGAACAAAGCCAGCTGACTGCATCAGCTTTCTTTTAAAGAAAACTGTCACGTCAGTCAACACACATAACAATTGGAGATTAGCACAGCGACAAAGCTGCTACAGTCAGAGCCTACAAGTGGATTATTGTTTAGAGGCTTGACTATTTAATATCAAGCAGCACCATTTTCAACATTTTCAAATTGAGTAGTGCATAGCTATGGCTCTGTCATATTTGAGTATCCCACTAAGCCGAGCCACTAATAATTACAATATTTACAGATGTAGCTGTGGCTGTAAGCCCCCCGGTTTGTCTCTTTTAGAATAATGATAGTTTTCAGTTGTCCATGTAGATATTTCAGTAGGGTATGAGAGGTAACCAGAGCCTGTGATTAATGATGATTAAGATGAATTTCCTTCTTCTGACATGGCATATTATGTGACTAATGGGCATGAATTCCACACATCCTTCTTTTTAATTATTATTATTATCAAATGTAGTGCCACAACACTGCTGACAAAACTGACCATGAATATGTACAAATGTACTGTTGTGTGCACGTATGAAAATGACTCAAAATGACTCAAAGTGTTTTTCAGCAGTCATTAATCAGACCCAGAACACTCTCGCTAAAGTTACATTTTATTTTTATAGCCATAACACTGGGGAGCAGCCTAGGTAGAAGCTAAATTTTGGTTAGCATTAATTTTTTGGCCCTGACAAGTAAATTAAAAGTTTCAATACATCAGCTGTAATACGTCATCAATAGTGGGTTAACTGCATTTTAAAGTTGCTCATAATGCGAGCACATAGAATGTTATTAGCATTTAGCATCTTGTAGATACTTGTTTGGGTTTTCAAAACCCTTAAATCTTCATTAACTATAACATTTTGTAAAAAATCAGAATCAAAACCTCCTCAATACAAAACACCAGAAGGACAAGTGAGGCCCCTTTCACAGAGGCCTAAAGATCACTCTGCGACCATATGGCAACCACCTGGGGGTTGATGGCAGTCACTGTGAAATTAAAGCCCCATTTACAAAGGTCTGGAGACCAGTCAGTGACCCCTTGGTAACTACCAGTTGCTTGAGAAAAATATGTATTCTGTGATCATTTGGCAAGAGGTTACAGGGGGTTGCTGGCAGTCACTAGTGTGAAACTGGTCGTAAACAGGTATATGGCATTGCACCAAAAGCCTCCTTGTGATTGCCTTGGTCGCTAGCAGGTTGCCACGGTTGCCAGTAGTTTGCATGGAAGATGCTGACTCTTTTGCACACACTCGCCAAGCCATAATGAAACTGTGAAAAGTGTGACACAAGCCAGAAATGGAGAACCTTCACCTTCAAAGTAAAAGTTGTGCCTTACCACTGCAACCAAAATGTTTCAAAAGGCGCAACTTTTACTTTGAAGGCAAACTGGTTTGCGTTGCAGCTTTTCAAGTTTCACTACAGCTCAGAGACTTAATGGCAAGGGTTTGCAGACAAGTTGCCACCTTCCATGCAAACTACAGGCAACTGCAGCAATCTGCTAGCGACCAAAGCAATTACAAGAAGATTTGCGGTGCAGCACCCTCTTTGTGACCATTTTCACCCAGCGAAGCCAACAACCTCCAGCAAAAAATTGCGGTCAGGGAATATATATTTTTCCCTAGTGACTGGAAGTTGCCAGGGGGTTGCTGACCAATCTCTAGGCCTGTGTGACTGAGGCCTTAACAACTAGCCAGTGTATATAGTGAAGCATTTACAATAAAGAGCCAGATAGCTTACTAGATAATTGTTAGGTTGTTAACCAGAGCTTAAGACACAAATGCAGAGATACACACTCAGTGGAAAAACAAAAGGCGAGCTTTATTAAAAAGCTGATAAACCAAAATCCAGCAAACAACAATAACCAAGGTGAAAAATCCAAATGAGCACACATTGGGACACAGGTAGGCACTGAAGAAGAAGACGAGGAACACTGAACCACATTGGAGGAAAACGGACAATCCGACAAGGGCAAAGGGAAAGACAAGACTACACAGAGGGCTGGTTGGGAGGGGAGACACAAGTGGAAGCTATGAAGCAAAAGTGAAACTTATAAGGGCAAACAATAACAAGGAAGGAAAGAAAGAAAAACAGGAATTAAAACAAAGACAAGACACGAGAAAACTAACTGTCAAAGTAAAACAGGAAGCAACCAAAATACGAATAACTAAGACAGAGACATGAAAACTCAAACTAAACATGATGACAGAGACAGGGGGACACAAAAGGCACAAGAAGAGAATAATGTTAGAAACAACTGAAAAGTAATGGAAGCCAGAGGGACCAGAACAGCTTGCTGCTCTGCCCCAAAGGGATGAACAGAAACCAACTTCATAATTTTTAGACACAAATCCAATGTTTCTCAACCCGGTCCTGAAGCCTGAAGTAAGGTTTACTCCTGCCCTGGTTATTTTTATTTATTTTTTTCACACCTGCTGCAATTAGCATGCAGCTCCCTATTGCAGCAGATGTGCAAAACCAGAGCTGAAGCAATTACTTAGAAGACAGGTAGGCTCTATGGACTGTGCTGATAAAATGGGTGGTGTTATTTGTGTTAGCAAGACATTGGAGGTTACAGCTCGCAAGTACATGCTGCCGTCGTAATGCCACGTGTGACAGTGTGTCCTTGAGCCAAATTTTCTAATGAAACAAAGCGAACAGAACTTTGAAGTTTGTTTTGATGTGTATGATGCAATGTGCTTTCAACATCATTTTCGATTTGAAGTCTTAAAATCTGCTCAAGGTGATTGTAATTGTTTGTGTGTGTGTATGTGTGTGTGTGTGTGTGTGTGGTTGTGTGTGGTCTCCCAAGTTCACCTCCAGACACAAAACAGCACATTGATCTCTCATTCTTTCTTACTCTCTCATGCACACACACACACACACACACGCGCCCTCACCCATTGTCCCCTAACCACAACCTCTCATCTAAGTGGATCTAAACCACTTATCCCATCAATGCTGTGCGTGTGTGTGTGTGTGAGATTGTGTGTTTGTGTGCAGGGGACCCTGGGATTTTTGTCATTGACCTAACCAACACCACTGAGCATTGAACTAGAGGCCTGGAAAGCTTTTTATCCATCCATCCCTTTTTCTACTCCTCATCAATCTATCTCCAGCCTGCAGCATCTTGTTTTCTCCTCCAGTGATTCAGTTACCTTTTCCTGTACACTCCTCTGACTTTCTGCCTCTCTCTGTCTCTTTCTCTCAATCAGACATTGTTCAGTCTTTTATGAGCCGTTCATATTTGTTATGATTTATTTAATTTTGTCAAAATAAAATATCAATTTAATCACCTTTTTTTCCCTTGATAGAACCAATATCTAAATAAAACATAAGCTATGGACAGTATCACCCCAAAACTAAGATTTCTGCACTAACAGTATGTCAACAGGTGTGGAAAGCAGGGAAAGCAGCACGTCAACAGGACAGTAGCAACAATTCCAGAGATAGACTTATGCAAACATATGCTTGAGATCGCCTTTCCAGGAGTACAGCTTGTGTGAGCTGTTACACCACCTGTGTAGACAGCTGAATTGATCAAAATGTTCTGTCAGATGGTCATGAGACAGACAACTCAAAAACACAGCTGAAGTGATTTTGGTGCATTAAAAATGCCCCTCATTTAAGAAGAAATGCAAATAACTCCAGACAAACCAAAATATTCTGGCCAACATGCTGATATTTACAATATAAAATGCTAAGCTGATGCAGCCTCATCCAGAGCTATGAATGAAGCTACAGCATTATTGTTGCTTTCAGTTAGGCTAGGTTTCCGGTTTTTCTTACATTAAACATGGATCACAAGCATGCATCCTTGCAAATGAGGCACAAAAACATTCATTTAGCAGGTTGCTGGTTGAATCATGGAGCATCTAGCAGCCAAAAGGCAGATATTTCCTCACAGGTTCTTAGATAGAGAGTTAAAAATCAATGTGTTTCACAGTATTTAAAAATCAGTTGTTTTTATTATCATTAATAATACTGACAAAACACTGCATTTGCACTTTTTGATCTAGTAAACTGACACAGAAATGTATTAACTTGATGTATTGTAGTGCATAACGCGCGCTGCCAGAGGTCAAGCATGATACAGCAAAATGGAAGAACAGGCAGGTAATCTGATTGTTATTATTGTTAACTATGGAGTTCCTCAGGGTTCTGTGCTGGGACCAATTCTATTTACATTATACATGCTTCCCTTAGGCAGTATTATTAGAAAACATAGCATACATTTTCATTGCTATGCAGATGATACCCAGCTGTACTTATCCATGAAGCCAGATGACACACACCAATTACCTAAACTACAGGCATGTCTTAAAGATATAAAGGCCTGGATGACCTCTAATTTCCTACTTCTAAATTCAGATAAAACTGAGGTTATTGTACTTGGCCCTAAAAATCTTAGAAATATGACATCTAACCAGATACTTACTCTGGATGGCATTACTTTTGCCTCCAGTGACACTGTGAGGAATCTTGGAGTCATTTTTGACCAGGATATGTCTTTCAACGCGCATA
>VUQI01017365.1:9740-22670 GCA_015106735.1 Paratilapia polleni
GCGGGGGGTTGTGGGGGGGGGGGGGGGGTCAACTTTTCTCTACTTTTCTGCTGTCCAACCTATTTGCAAGCTTCGGTCCCTGGCAAATGCAAATCGGTTTTTAAGCTGTCTTTTGCGTAGCACTGGTTCCTGGGCAGCCATGCGACCATGGGGACCACGAGAAAGAATCCAACAGACAGTTCTCATTGAAACAGGTCTTGCTGGCATCCAGTCCTCCTGAAACTATGCAGCAGTTGACAATGGGCTGGCCTTATACTGTCGTACCAGCAAGCTGTCCTCTTCAGCAGTTACCTTACATGACCTGCCTGACTTGGATCTGTCATAAATGTCCCATAAATCCATAACCATAAATTTAATTAATGACTAATATTTAATCCCAAGGAATTAAATATTATTAGGAGTCAGGATTGTAATATAGTCAATATTAAGTACATACAATATGTGACAAGCCTTTTGTCAAGGACTGTACTCTATTTTATATATATTTATATTTATATATTTACCTGTTCTCATGTGCTTTATAGTTGTGTTGCACACAGGGCATTTTATTTTTTTTCCAACATTTATACTAAAGGAGAATTTCTACTGAAATATTTATAATTTATAACCATTTACCCTGAATAGTTTTGACATTTTTACCACCATGTTTAAAACGACTCTTATGAAAGCAAACAAGAAAAATAAACAAACCTTTTCCTCCAGAAGCGCTTTTTCCCCCTTGACTTGGGTGAGACTCTTGATAAGCGTCTTCCCCTGTTGGCATTCTATATGAAGGCTGTTGTTCTCAAGTCTCAGTTTATTTCGCTCCCGCTCACTTATCTGCAAAGCCTTAGGTGTAGAGAATGGCAGAATAACACAAAATAATATGTGTGGTAATGTGTGATATTTTGTTTGTAAGTTTTTAAATATAACTTTTTAAATAAGTACAACAATAACTCTTTTCATTAGTCCTAAACTGAATTCCTGTATACTTGTAGTATTTCTGCTTTTTCTTTCACAGAAAGTAGTAGTCTGGTTTTGACCTCTTTCTCTTTTTTCAGGGCAGCCTGTGCAGCACTGAGGTCTAACTCCAGCTGTTTCCTCCAGTCTTTCTCCTCAGTCAGACGAGCCTCGAGCAGAGCCAGGCTCTCTTGGCTGGCATCCCTTAGGTGCTTCATACACGGTGAGACAAGAACATTTATAAGTTGCAATAAGCCACAGAAACAGAAGTAATATATAAAAATTCTTTAATGCATAGGCTACAGTTGTTTTCTAACTGCTGGCTGATAGCCAAGGTTTAAGTTCAAACCTCCAATGAATAATTTACTATTTATATATGTATGGAAATGTGGGAAGGCAAGAAAATAAGAATTTTACTGTAAGGTAAAAACTGGAGTCTTTTTGGTAAAACAGGATACTGTAACAATGTTGTTAGACTTTATGCAGCAAAAGTGGAAACCACTTAAAACCTCACTTCATGTAACACATCACACCCCTTTCGTACTTCGTAGTAAGCTTTAATTAATTAATTAGTTACTGATTTAAATTTGTTTACTTAAGTACTTTACTTCACAAGCCATTGTGTTCTTACTGCGTTGCCACACTGTGAAATGATTGCAGGTCATTTCTTACCAACTTTAAGTAGGACTCAGTGGTTTTGACCTCTTCTCCATTCTTCAGCATTTTGTCTTGAGTGCTCTGCTTCTTTATCTCTGACTCCAGGCTTGTGATCTGCATGGCCATTTAAGATTGTTAGTCATTAGATAAAGGGATGTTTCCAAGACTAAATTATAATAAACTGGCATATATAAATATCTGTGAAAACAGGTTTCTTGAGAGTATCTAATGAAACATTTCTAAACCGGTATAATCCATTCATTCTTTATCCAGTTAAAATATGAAGCAGTCTTGAGCCAGAATTCATTTCTGCTCAATACCCTCCTTCGCAGCCCCTCCAGTTCTCCCTCATGGCGATGCCTCTCCTCCTTGCTTGCATTCTGGGCTTCCCCCAGCAGGGCCTCCAGCTCCTCGTTCCTCTCCTCCAGCTCTTCGTGTTCCTTGCGTAGCCTCTGCAGTTGTCGCTGCAGCTCTTTCACCTGCACAAGCCCGTCTTCCAAGGCCTCATGACACCTAACCATAAACAAATGAGAAGTAATTAGTCAGAGAGAGAGAGAAGATTGTAAAGTCTCATCATAAATGTGTCACACTGTTATCCACAATGTAGTTATGGGGGAATTAATGTTTTTACCTTTTGTGAAAGTGATCCTTTTCTTGAGCTGATGAGGAAGACAGATTGGTTTGTGGTTCACTGCTAATACTTTTGTCCCTATCTTCTTTGGCTGCATCATTCATTGCCAACTGAAATAATACAACACCAATCAGTGCTAAGCTTCTGTAATAGCTTATTTTATTTATTTTAATAACTTAACAAACAAGTTCTGTAAATACTAACCTGGTCCAGGAGATTTTTCTTCTCTGACTCCATAATGTGCACTCTTTCCTTCAGAGTTCTGTTCTCAGCATCTAGTTTTTCATTTTGCTCTTTGGCTTGCTGCAGCTTCATCATATCTGTGGAGCAACAAAAACATACACATGAAAATCAAAAAATGTATAAATTCAGATTAAAAAGTCATTTTCTTTCACACACATGCTGTATTTAATAATTAGGAAGATAATACCTATAGAGAACTGCAATTATGAAGGGCAGGTGGGTAAATTGTCCAGTATAGTGAATTTGTTGAGAAACTTGATAGAGGTTTTTTTAAACATTAAAGCAAATGAAGAAATACTTTCTTAAAAGTGACATTGTTTATCCAACTGGTTATGTGATATGTTTACATTTACTGGCCAAATTATTGGAACTACTGTTGACATCCAAAAGCTGAAATACAGCTCAATTTACTGTACTGTAAATCTATTCCTAAACCAAAGCTACAGTCACGTGAAAAAGAAAAAGAAAACTAAGTACACCCTTACTGGCTCCACAGGAATTAAGAGGGTAAGTAGCAGCCAGGTGCTGCTATTCAAATGCACTTAATTAACAGCAAGTGTGACCATCTCTATAAAACCAGAAGTTTTGGCAGTTTGGTGGTCTGTAGCATTCAGGTGTGTGTTAACACCACAATCTTCCCAGGAGTGGACGTCCCAGCAAATTTACCCCAAGATCAGACCATGCAACACTCAGAGAAAGCGCAAAAAACCCAAGAGCTACATCTCAGACTCTACAGGCCTCAGTTAGCATGTTAAATGTTAAATGTTCATGACAGCACAATTAGAAAAAGACTGAACAAGCATGGCTTGTTTGGAAGGGTTTCCAGGAGAAAGCCTCTTCTCTCTAAAAAGAAAGTGGCAACACAGCTTAGGTTTGCAAAGTTCTAGAGTCAAATGTGAGGCCATCTGTCCGACAGCTAAAGCCTGAGTGAAATTGGGTCATGCAACAGGAGAATGATCCCAAGCAGACACACAAGTCATTCTACAACAGAATGGCTGAAAAAGAAAAGAATCAAGGTGCTGCAATGATCCAGTCAAAGTCCAGACCTCAACCCGACTGAAATGCCGTGGCGGGACCTTAAGACAGATGTGCATAAACGATTGCCTGCAAGCCTCAATGAACTGAAGCAACAATGTAAAGCAGAGTGGGCCAAAAGTCCTCCACAAGAATGTGAGAGACTGATAAAGTCATACAGAAAATGATTACTTCCAAGTTATTGCTGCTAAAGGTGGTTCTACAAGCTAGTGAATCATGGGGTCTACTTAATTTTTCACAGAACTGCATAGAGTGCTGTGAAAACTTTCTTAGCTGCTCTAAAGTTAGCTGCTCTAAAATATAATTAAGCTTCCTTAGAAAAGACAAATTCAGCTAAAACACCGCCAATATGGGGGAAAAGGAGAAATATTCCTAACATCTATATAATGAAAAAAATGCTCCAGGCTTGTAGAATTCCCCTTTTACAATATTAACAAGTAAAGGAATGGTGAAAGTAACAGAAGGTATATCAGCTTCCTAGTGAGGCAGCATTGCTCTAGCAGTGATTTAAATCTTCTAAATTAATAAATCAAAAAAAATTAAAATAGAAATAATTTATAATCTGTTTTTCAACAGATTATTATGAATTATTTTATATTTACAAGCAGACTGAATACAAGCAAAAATCAACAGGCACAATTTATATCAAGACACAAAATTTACATACAATTTTTTTCTGCCCACCTGAATTTTAAAATGGTTAAAAGAAAGAAATCTCAGAAAAGTTATCACTAATCTGTCTCACCAGAGTGTTTTAGTTTTTCCACTTCTTTCCTCAGGTTCTCTATTTCTTGGACAGTTCCCTGAAGCTCAGATCCTGAGATTATAAACATATTTTTAATTCTACGGACTACAAACATGCTTTCTGCCAATTCATGCCCTTCTAACATTTATTAATCTCAAAGGTGAAGTATGTTACCAAATCTATGGCCTGACAGCAAGTAACAAATAACTGACATTTCATTAGGGGAAGACATCAGCACTACTTTTATGCAGACTTTAAAACATTGTAAAGGTTAGTTTCGTGGTAAAAATTTAGCACCATACTGTAACTGCAACATACCAGCTGGGTCTGGGTTGTTGTTTTTGGCAGCATCCAGTTCATTGGTGAGTCTGCGGATATCCTGATGAGCCATTGCCAGCCTCCTAGATGCTTCTTCCAGGTCCCGTTCCAGTTGCTGACGCTCATTTCGCTCTTGGGAAATCTCCTCACTGTGGGCCTGATGAACAGGGAATATAGCATTAACAATTAGAGTAGGAGGAGAATAGCAGGAAAGAAGAGTGGTATTTAGACTGGAGATGCATGGACCCAACATGCAGTTGTAAGAGACATGCATTTTGAAGCTGAGATTCATCATCTCTGCAGGCCTGGAACGAAGCAGGGGAAATTAGTTATAATTTTATATCCCAGCATTCATCTGCATAGAGAGACCAGCAGGACCAAAAGTGCACATGCTGTTACCCGTGTTATACCGTCACTGTTCTATGATAAATTACACTCTTTAAATCTGTTTTTTTTTTTTTTTTTTTAACTGATAGCCACAATACATACAAACAGGAAATTACTGAGGTAAGGGGGGGTATGACATGCAGCAAACGTCTACCCAGACAGTCATATGCAGCTTAACCGTTAAGAAATGGGACACCCCTAAAAACAAAAACATTTACAAGATGTGTTAGTGAAACAAGCAATATTCTGCAGCATAGCAGTCATGCAGATATCAAGGCACATTATCAAAAAGCAGTGCCCCTCTGAAACAAGCCAGTGAAGTTTGGTTCTTTATTACAATACCAGGGTTAAATTACTTAGCATAAGCTATGAAGTAGAAACCTACAGGGGTAATACTGTGCTTGCTCTGACCAGACCTGCGAAGACCAAACAGTTTCTTCCATGGACTCTGGGATGAGCACTGCTGAGAGGAAAAACCAGTGTATACAGACTCATAACAAACACTACTCAGACTTGGAACTCAGCCAAGGCAAAATAAACGTCACCTCACCTTCATCACGTTGTTTAAGGTCTTCTGCAGATCCTCGCTTTGCTGCCTCAGGTCATCCCCCCTTATTTGGCAAATATGCTCCTGTCCAAGTGTCACAAAGAGACAGGGACTTACTTAGCCACATTTATATGGATTCTGCATGTGTTAGCTTTAACCAATACATTTCACTACAAGTATGATGCCTTTGGGCATACTATTTAGTCTAATAGCTGCCCACTACAGAACTGACATTCAAAGAAACCTGAACAATCCTCTGATTTATGTAGGTCAGCCCTTTACCTGATGGTCAACCTCCTTCACATTACCACTGAGACTCTGACTTTCCAGTCTCCTCTCAGCAGCCTCTAACCGTTCCAGTAGTGTGGCTCTCTCCACCAGTAAGTAAGCAACTATCTCACTGGGGCTGGTCAAGCCCATCTCCCCCAGGTCCTCCTGAGCCAACATCTCTGCCAGCTCCTTGCTCTGACTCTCTAGAAGGAGGAGGGATTTGATCTGGTTAGTAGAAATTGTGTTAATCCATAGATGATCTTAGAAGGAAAAAATAAATAAATAAATAAATAAAGTTAACAGAGGAGTGTTTGAAATTTCCTACAATGAACACTGGTAAACAAGGCTAGGGTATTAACCAAATGAAAGAATGCTAACACACTGTACTACAGTTATAATGAATTCACCCAGCTGGTGTTGGATCTGGTGAAGTTCATGCCGCAGCTGTTCATTGTGTCTTTCATATTCTGCAGCCAGACCCTCTCGCTCTTCCAACAGCCCACGGATATGTGCAACATAGCTCTCCAGCTGACAGACATAAAAATGCAGCGTAATTCAGCTGTGACATTGGTGTGTCCTGTCCTAACAAATAACCGTGTGTATTCATTATTTTGCTTCAGTTATGTTTAATGTGTGTAGCTTCAAAGAACCGCAACAGGCACTTTTAGACTGCCTGTAACTTAATTACACATAACTGGGTCAATCTATGACAGCAGTCAAACACTAAAGAAGAGTCTCACCTCCTTCATCTCATTGGCCTGCTGCATACGTAAGGTCTGCACCTCTTGGGTAGCTGCATGAAGCTTTGCCTCACTGTTGAGAAACTGCTGCCAAAGGTGGTGCTGCCTCTCTTCTGCACTGGCCCCTGGAGACAAGCCATCCTCCTGGAGTCGCCTAGAAATCTTGTCCAGCTCCGTCAGCACCTGAAGGTCCAGAGGAGGAGTTAATTGTTTCGTTCCCTTTCATTATATTTTTCAGTAAAAGTGTTAAAATGCAACGTTTAACTGCAGCTTATAAGATTTTAATACAGTGAAACACCTTTCAATACTGTTATCTATGTATTTGTATATGTTATTAAAATTATTTGCTAGCTATTGTTTATTCAATTAAAGTGTTACTTAGGTAAGAGCTAATATAATGCAAAAATTAGATAGGCTAAAAATTCTATTATTTTTCTATCCAACTATCCTGCTAACTAACTAGAAGATTAACCCAAATGGTCAACATCAAGGTTGTCAGTCTGTTTGCATGACAAATAGTACAATGATGTGACACTGGACACATGTTGCAGAATTCAATACTGTACTGGTAATCGGAGCAGGGCTCATGCAGCCTGTAGACTACTCCACGAGCTGTCACGGCTCCAGCAACATGCTGCATATTGTCACAGGCTGGGTATCAGGTCTCATGTGCCTGCTATACTTAAACACCACACCAACTGGTCTATGCTCTTGTGGACTAAATGGCTAAAACAAGATATTAACTACAACTGCCATCAGAATACTGGTGATTGTGGATGTGGGTGCAAGATTTATTCACCCCAACAGCCAGTTTAAGTATATTTTTTTTTAGCTGAAAACAAATTAAAATTGGCCGACACATAGTGCAAACAGTGGATAAACTGTGGATAACAGTGGATAAGTGAACAAATAAACAATGTAAAAATTGTGTAGAGTGATATAGCTCAAGAAAGTTCACTGGAACAAAGTATCTCAACAGTAAACCGATGCTGTGTTACCTCTTCATTATCCATAGTCATAAATTAAGTTTGGCAAAGCTGAGTCTGTAAGTGATGAACTTTTTCTCCAGCAGTGAAAGTACTGATCCCACACAACATTTCTGCTAACTCGGTCTCCAACGGTGGTCCAAAGATCAGCAGATCCTCAGACTTCAGCACTCACATTGCTGTAGTAATCCATCCGTGTCCTTGGGTTCCTCTGTAAAAAAATGAGATTCTTTAGAACAATGCTGCCAGGTACGACATGAAGTCACGAGCTTAGAGATTATCTACCTCAGCTGCGACAGGCACAGGCAGTTTAACAGCTAACACACATTGCATCACCCAAGGCTATGCAAAACTTCAAACTGATGAGCTATGCTTTATCTGCTACTTTGTTAATATGAATATTTTCACATGAACAGTAAGGATAGCAGATCTAGCCCTAAGCTGCCTCTCCAAGTTTCAGGAAGGCTGTATGTGGCAAAAAAAAAAAAAATACTTGCAAATTTCCTGCAATGCAAACAGTGACACTGTCTTCCCAGTAACAGACAACAGTCACTTAATTAAAAATCTTTGTTTTCGGGCTAACCTTTCTTTCCAAAATGTCTGACGAGGAGGAGCAAACAAGGATTTTTTACATTCCTTTTGAGAAGCTCTCTTGTCAGAAATATGTAATAAACAAAGATTTGCTAACCAAGCAGTGTTAATAAGACAGTAAACAACCCAAACAGACAAACATGACTTCCAAAAGGGTGACAAAGTTCGTTCCAAAGTTACCGATGCATACTTCAAATTGAGCTAACGCTAGCTTGCTAACGGTAGCCATAGCTTTCTCCAGTGGCCGCTTAGCAGCAAATGATGACTCTGTTGTGATATCTGAAGACTCCTACTTAACCCTAACTTCTCTGAGGCGGTGAAGCTGAGCATGCAGTGCAACGTTAAAGTTTTACTAACCTTTCAAAGAGTGAAAAAGGACGGCCGTGGACAGGCGTGGCGGCGTAAATTGGCTTCTACCAGCACCTAGGCAACGGACCGTACCATTGAAAAGATGCAGGGGACAATCGATCGCGAAAAGTCGCAACCAACCAGGACACTGGTGCTTCGGGTTTAGAAAAAAATATGCCAAGTAAAGTTATTATTGTGTATTAACGACTGTAAGAATATTATTTATTTGGGATCGGCTTGACCCGTGGGTTAGAATGAAATGACAATAAAGTTTATGGGAGTTATGCGATCTTACATATTGATTTTGTACTTAAAAATCGGGCAATTCAAAAAAAGGGAGTGTGTGAATACATGCAAATCCTGTCAGTATTACACTTTATTTACTGCTTCCAGACATGATGGTTTATAGCGTTTCTAAGCTTTTCTCATTAGTAGCTGTAAACACTAGAGGGCGACAAACTTAAAATTAGTTTATTCATCCTAGAATGTGAACTAAAGCAGCAAAATGTTTTGTAGGATTAAAATTCCATTGAATAATTCTATGATTATAATATATACCATAGACTACCATATATAAAATTATACATTACCAAAATTAAAATGATGGAGAATTTTTATCACTAACTCTTAGCTTTTTTTGTCTCTGACAATGCATGCTTCAAAAATCTGAAAAAAAAATTTTCTTTAAGACAAAGAAAATGCATTACTTGCTAGATCTGTCTTGTATTGCCCTGCACTGTTTTATCACAGAAGACTCCTCCTTATCAACCAACTTCTTTTTCTCACAGTGCCAACTTACAGCATTTGTTCATGAAAAGAATAGATAATGTAAAAAAAAAATACCTCTACTGGTATGTGCGCATCCAGTTACATCTTTTTCACCCAGGTTTTGAGATATCTGTCACAGAGTTTTCTGCTGTCTAGTACAGTATATTTGCTAAAGCAAATAAACTTTTATAAAGGACATTCTTTGCCCCACTAAAATTACTTGGTACTTTAGTGTGAAGGAGTTAACAAACAAAATGTATGTTAATCATATGTTTTGTTTTTATTATGATGCATTTCAGAGTACTACACAAACTTTATAAGATAGTTCAGGTAGATCAGCCAACATTAAAATACTATATACATGTTTAATAAACTGGTGTTATTTGAGTAATATGTAGTGATCTATTATTTAAAGTGATCCTTCTGTCTGATGATGAGTGCTTTTAGTTGCTTTTTTTAGGAATATTTCTTCACTTTTAATTAGTTTGGACTTTAAATAAAATTTGAAATATTTTTTTTTCATTGTGCTATTTATAATTAACTAGTAGAACTACTTCAGCTACTTTTTTTCTCCCATCACTACAACAGGCTACAACAAAGGAGGAAAAGACATTTAAAAATATATTTATCGCGTAACTTCTCATGGGCAAAAGAAAACTAAGTGGCCTCACTGTTATTTGATTACTTTTTATTGAATAAAAAATGCTTAAACACTTAGCCCACAAATGTAGTACTAACACACTGTGTTTTTGAGTGGTATACCATGACACAGTCCAGTAGATTATGTGTGCTGGCACCACTTTATCAAGATCAGGGGACCGAATCAGATAGCCAGACAGTCCAGTCTCACGGCAGAGGGAGCTCAGCCAGACTGATCTGAAATATAATACACACTAAGCTGTGTGTCGCCTCATGCAGAAACAAAATGTAATTGTGCAGACTATCTCATTAGTTTGTCCCCGCTGTCATGGTTCATGGATATGATACCATATAGTGACGTTTCTTGGGCTCATAGGGACAGAAGTATCATGTACAGCATGAAAGAAGGAAAAACTTAGCAAACAGCAACAAGCCTGACTGTAACTGTAATACAAATGCTGAGCCAACAAGAGCTGAAAGAGAAAATACTTCAAATACATTTATGCAGATTTTATTAACCTTAGTGCATTAATTTTTTTTATTCTACTAAAAAAAACTACCCCCCCCTCCCCCCCCCCAAAAAAAACAACAACAAAAAAAAACCCCAAAACAAAACAAACAAAAAAACATTTCACATAGGCTTCCATTTGCTTGGGACTGAATGAAACTCTATATGAGGTGATGAGAAACATGGGATACCCATTCATTCCTAATTTTTGAAAACGACAGCTGACAGCAATGATAAAAAAAATAAAATAAAATAAAAAACAATTGGATGAATTTCATACTAATAAAATACTTTCTGGTTCCATGTGAACAAGAGCAACAGTGGAAAAACAACCAAGGGCACAAAGAACACAAGGGAGCAACAAAGTGAACAACGTAACTTTGGGAAAAGTGGTGTTAATCTTCTTTATGACTATGTGGCTGTTGTCATACTGCATAGTGAAGATAATGAAGACTGTCTAGTTTTATTACTAATACATAAACACAAGATATACATTGTGTTTATGAAGTAGTGAACATAATGCATCATTTGAGCAACAAAGAAAATAAAAACAAAGTGTGTCTGATATGACATGTTATCAGAGAGGATATAACTCCACACGCACAAAGATCCAGCATCCTTTAACTGGGCTGCAAGAGGTGAACATGGACAAACACCGGTCTACAGTTTGTGGATTGGTTGTAACCTTTTGAGCATTAGCACACTTTGACACCGTTTTTCTTTAAGAGCTGGTGGCATATTAACAGGTAAGTTTCTTTTACTCAGATGTGTTCACCTTATAATCTGCCTGCTTACTGATTCTCTCTTTGTTTGATTAAACAGCCAATTTGGCAACTACACAGCTTCATAAATCTAACCACAGCTGATACACCTGTTCTGCTTTACAGCCTCTTTCTCTATGATTCTTCCAAAACCAGGACACTGCCTGTGAGGAATGGCTGAGTGGTGGAGGCAGAAATAAAAGGGCTTTCCAACAGTGTCTTTTTATTCCCCCTTTTTTTCACAACAGTGGATTAGAGTGCCATATTTACAGTGCAGATTGACTGGCCAAATTGAAGAAAAAACAAAACGAAACAAAAAAACTAATCTCCAATTTAAAGATAATGACCCAAACTAAATCAAACTACTAAGGAAACAATTCTGCACCAGGCTAAACCCCATTTCAGTGGGTCCCTGGCAGTACAGCTACTACAGCCTGCTCACCTTCATGGCCTGACACACCGTACTACTGGAGTGGAGCTGTAACTCCACCCTATATAGCCAGTAGCTCCTCCCACTCCAGAAAATAACAAATACCAATTAACTATTAAATAGACAAATAGCAGTGCTCAATCTATCATTCAAAGATAATGGTAATAAGTTAACAATGGGAAAGTAAATGTAAATATATTTAGAAAATGCATCTGCTCTTTAATTGTTTAAAAGTCAACACATCCTTCCAACATCAGACAATACTCCCCCACTTCCCTACCACACTTAGCACATTCCCCCAGGAACTTAACCATAAAAGGAGTCCAAAAGAGCCTCGATTGGTTTGGCAGTTCCTGGGTCTAAACTAGATGGAGGCCAAGCGCAGTCTGGGGGAGAGGTGAGAAAACAAGCAAATGAATCAGATACAAATCTTAAAACACCATTTCAATCAGACTCTTAAGGATTTCATGACTAATATGGCAACAATACACCCACAACACAGCTAAATTAAAACACTGTGCAGTATATTTAGAGGTCACGGGGCCTCCTATGACACTGCCCATGGCATCTTAATGCTGTTCCATCATATAATGGGTGTGAGTGTGATCAGGACTGTCCTGCAGACCACATATGCTGTGTCTGTGATGGTCAAGATCTGTGTTTCTCCTGTTTTCATTATGTGTCACAATGTTGGATTTCTTCCTAAGTGGGTGTGTGTTAAATATTTGTCTAAATATTCTCAGTGAAAGAAAATGACAAGCAGTCTAAAAACAAAGTATCTTGCAGTCAAAAGCCATATTTAACATACTCTCTGGTTAGAGTTATTTGTCTATATCGATTTCTCTTTCCTTTCAGAAAAGCCAGGAGTGTGTCCTCGCAGGCACTTGGACTACGGACTGTGTGCTGAATTTTGCTCTAATGACAGTTAATGAGAAGTGCTGCTTCAACGGATGTGGACATGAGTGCATGGCGCTATACATAGGTGAGATATGAAGTGACAGTCATCTACAGGATATCTGTTTTATCATATATCTACAGGTCGATATAAAGAATCTATATCGACCTATAGATGTTCATATCATCTACACCAGAAAGAAGGAAAAAGAAGGAGTGAGTTGCAAAAACTTGTCTGTAATTGTAAACATTTGTCCAGACTTTATTAAACTCAGTATGATTTTATTTGTTATCATAAAAAGTAATAATTTCATATACATTTGCTTGGGACTGCATGGAACTTTAGGGGGTAAGGGGTGATTAGGAAATTGATACCTTAGACAGCAGGAAGATGGAGGTGGAGTAGTGTCGTTCAGGAAAACAGAATAGGAGCAAAACAGAAAGCTAAGAATATGAGGTAAACATCACTAGGGTGGAAAAAGAAAGTGTAATA
>VUQI01017367.1:2012-17763 GCA_015106735.1 Paratilapia polleni
GCGGGGGGGTGGGGGGCGGGGGGGGGGGGGGGGGGGGGGGGGGGGGGGGATTAGAGTGGGAGGAGACAGGGTTGGCCCCGGTGCGCCTGGCACTGGCCATCCACAGGGGGCATCTGGCAAGGCAGCACCCCAGGTCAGCCTATCTGAGGAAAGAGCACATCGGCGGGCGCTACATGGATGGCTCACTGTCTATCCCTGGCAGCTTGTCATTTATCACTGCTGAGCAGCGATGTCAGGTGGGAACATGATTAATTTCACTTTACCATTCTCAGAAATAAGCCCTATAAATCATCCTAAGCTTGGCCTGTGTGCAGGTTTTCCTTCTCGACCAGTCTGACAAATCTTTACCAGGTCCCACTGCCCTGCTCAGGCCTTGTCTTGCTTCTGACGTTGCGGCAAAAGAAGGTCTGTGTCAAATAGACAGCTCGTTGATGGGAAGTGTTCACTTGAAGACAGATGAAAAGAAAAGCGAGACAGATACAGATACACATGTTGACACATACAGCACATTCAAACAGCTCACATACATTTAAAACCTGTATTCGTGAACTGAGATAAAATATGTGTGCATATCATTGACAAATATTAACATCTTCTCTGTAAATCTAATCCTGATCTATCTGACCATCTGTCTTTTTAAAATGAATGGCAGTATGAGAAAGAGGCTAAGACAGGATCAAATGGAACATATTGATGATGTGGACCTATCAGTAGAGACTGTGGATGTAAGGGGTTCTAGTTTATTACCACAGCCACGGAACACATCACATCTAATATGTCAGAGGTAATAAGGACACTCTGGTGATAGGTGGCAGACTGCCAGCATGTCAGACGGCACCCTGTTATGAAAAGCTTTTCTATTAATTTTACAGATGTGCTGCTGTTTTCTGAGTGATTTAACTTGTCTTTAACAAGACTCCCCCCTTACATTTTCAGTCTCACTCGGTCTCTCTCTTCTAAAAGGGAAACATTTCAAAAGAACAAAAGGTATGGATTTTATGTAAACATGGAAATGAAAATAAAATGAAAACAGGTACGAATTTGTACTAATTTAGTCTTAATAGGAAAAAAAAGTGTTTTAAGTGTAGCATACAATGTATAAGAGCACAAAAAAAACACAACAGATCCCCTTGTAGAGTGGTTTTACTTGCACTGTGGCTGGATCTCAGCAAGTAAATGGTCATGGACAGTACTTGCCTCTACAGTGTTGGTCGAGATACCAACATACAGGTATGACAGACAGAAATATGCTTGCTATGCCATCCTGAAACTCTGTCCTTCATTTATATGCTGGCATTTATATGGAAAAGAAGCTTGTGGTTCTGCATTATAAATCAGCAGCAATAGTTGTAGAACAAGTGATCTGACCATTTTAATTTCACCACAAAAAAAAAAAAAAGAATCACATTGAATGTATTTGTTACTACTGGTGTCATGCACTTTATTGTTTAAAAAAACTACATTTTTAAAGTTTGTATACATATCTGAAAGGGAGCTCTATATCAGTTTTCTGTTCTACTTTTTTTTCTCCTCAGTGTATTTTTATAAGTATAATTGATGTCTATATCTCGGTGGAAATTAGCTATTCTCTTGTGAGATTTTCCCCCTTCCTTAACCTCCTGATACCAATCTTTTTTAATTAAGTAATGACTTTCAAATGAATCTCAGATCTTGTGTGAGAGAAGACACTTATCCTTAAAAGTATCTTAGGCTTGACAGATTAATTCAAGAGGAAGTAGGCCATGTGTCCTTAACATTAAAAATCCCTCTTTTGCTGTTAGGAAGCAGTATAATGGAGTATTACATCTAGAAAGAGCAAAGCATCATTGAAAGATAAGGTATAGTATGTGTCTGTGTGCTGTATGTATGGAATATAGCAGTTACCTGCAGTTACAGTGACTCCATGTGCACATCTGATTGCAATGAAAGAAGTCACTCCATTTTCAGCTATGCCAAAATCTATATTCACCCTGACAATACCGCTCTTGACTCCTGGTGAGCTTAACAAATGCCACACAATCAGTCCTCTCCTGCCTTTGGCTATGCCCACAACATTTATTCCTGCACTAAACCATGAGGCCAATCGATTGGCCTATACTGTGGTCAGAGCTTCTGTCAAAACGAAATACCGATCCCGTTTCCCTTAAGAAAAAGAAAAAAAAAGAAGGAACATGAAAAAGAAATCATAAGAAAGAGGAGGTGGTGAAAATGACACAAGTGAAATAAAGGATTCTTCTGCTGCACAAAAAGATCTGAGTGTTTCCACTTCCATTTCCTGATCTTCCGCTTCTCTTTCTTTCTCTAGCATGCCATGGTGAAAAAGCCAGATTGCATGACTAAATAGTCGTGTAGAGCTTGCTCTATTTGATATTTATATTCCCATTGAAGTGTTCTTGTTCCTGAAGTTTTAATTGGGTGCTAATAAATAAATCATCCAGTCTCTTCCTCAACAGATGCGCAAGTGAGCGTTATGCTGCATAATATCTGTCTACTATGCAGGTGTGTGTGCTTGCCTCATGTCACTGGTGCATGGGATGAGATGTACCAGCCAGGCCCCCTTAATCTGGTGTGCTGTGGCTCAGTGAAAGACTACATAACAAACAGAGGGATGTGACAAGCCCTGGGGATGGATTTCTGTCCAATGTGACCTGTTTTATTCTGGAGAAATGCTTTACAATTTTGAGAAAGTTTACTTCAGATACACAGGGCTTATGTGCGATAACTACCTTTGAATAACCTTTGGGGATATTTGAATGTTTGTGTTTGGATGTTAAACTGATCTCTTTAGTGTTTCCCATCATTGTTTGTACCCCCTTCCTTTTCCTCATCACCATGCTCCTTTTCCAGGCTACTCCACCCTTCTTTCCTACTCTAACTTCCTCTCTTTCTTCTCAGCGTCAGTAGTGCGGAACTATGCTCCTTAACATACTGAGGTACAGGTGATGTAATTTCTAGTAGACAAAGAAGAAAGTATGTACTGTAATGTGCACCAGCTGAGTATGCCCAATGTAAAGCATATTTCCTTTAAAACAGGACAAATCTACTTGTATATCTCACCAATATGAGAAATAAGAGTTATGAAGCAAAAAAAACAACAAAAACAAAGAAAATAAAAAACAACAACAACCCACAAATCATGTTGTTAATAATGTTCTCAGCAACATGAGCAAAAACATACAGTTGTGCGTTGCTGCACTAACTCCTCCCTCCATACAACTGAAGGATACACTAAAAAAATTAATTTGTTTTAGAACAGTAGCTATGTGTTGCTTTCTGAGACAGGGGGGCACTTCATGGTAGTTTCACAGGTTTGTTGCCAGTGAAAACAGTGGCAATAAGCCTGGACACAAATGCCAGGATGAATATACCCAATTCATTCATCCAACTCAGAGAGTTAGTTTCTTTTTCAGTTAGGCTTTAAATTGCACAATAGCTCTAGAACATAACATTCAGGCTGTAGTTTTTCTTACTAAGGCTGGAAGGCAAACAAAATAAAAGAAAAGAACCGCACTTTACTTCAGCTGTCAAACATCAAAAAAAGAAGGTTACAAGCTACAAAAGGGCTGCATAACTAAAGAGCTTTAACAAGTTATCACTGAGCTACAAAACATGAAGCATGGTTCATTCAAAAGAAGAAAAGAGACATAACTAAAAGCCCAGACAGTCAGAACTTCATACAATAGCTTTACTTTTTAATGAATATACTTCATTATTTGTTTATCTTGCAATATAAACACAATGTAAGGTGTTTTTTTACGGGACTAAAAGAACAGCTTGATTTCTGTGTAAAAGATTTTCACCCCTTTGATGCTCTATACCGGTTACTAGTTACTTGTTTTGCTTGATTATACCTCTTCTCTGGACTGTGTTTGGAGGTGTATATTAATACATGACCAGATTCTGATTTCATTGTTGTTTCTATAACAATAAAAAATAAGTGCATTACAAAAATGTGTATGTTTCATTTACTTTTAAAAAAATATAGTCCTGTTATTTTATCAGCAGATGATAGCAACCTCCTGCTGCAACATAACTTTTAGCTGGGCATAAGAGACAATAACTGCAAACACTTGCATAGTAGGGGAAATCATGTGACAATTTATTTGCTAATCTTTTATGCCTAATGTAAATAAACCATTCTCAAGTTTAAAAAAGCTGCACTGTAGTCAGTAAATAACATAGCGGTTTTTAAGACAATATAATTATGTAGCAGCTGAAAGTTGACATCATTGTGCTGGGTTGACACAAAGCCAGTTCACTTGAAACTCCTGCATTTTTTACCTTTTTGTTTCGGCAGAAACTAACTCATTTATTTGCTTTGTGTGTTTCATTTCAGGGGAATTATGTTATACCAGTGCTACACTACAAAATTAAGCAATTTTGATATGCATGTGGTCTCAAGTACTGGTATACATCATTTTGTCATTTTGCAACAGTGTAACATTGTATGTAAATACATATAGTGATTTTAGTAAAACATGAGGCTATTTCTTTTCCACAGCTGATATGCAGTGCTATGGAAAAATTGGTGCTAACATTAAGGATGTCTTTGAGGCATATACTGTATATATATATATCAAATGATGAAATATGGCAGGTGGGTTGATTCAAGCATTAAGCAAAAATTCCATACTATAAAGCAAAGTGTTTATAACAAATGGTCAATCTGAAAAACAGTAGCACAATATGTTGCATGAAGCATTTATATGCTGAACAAGCTTGCTGCTTTTTATGCTGGTTGAAGAATGTGTTACTAGGATCTTGCAACTGGCCTGGAATAACTGACCAAAAGTGAAATAAAAAGACCAAGAACAAAAGAGAAAAAAAAAAATACTTAAAACTCATGGTAGAGTCTTTAATTCTGGTTGAATTTTGTATTAGATCAATACACCATGAATTCCATTGAATTTCACCCTGCTGTTCAAGGCATTTTCTATCATGCCAATTGTTCACAGAAGGGCAATGTTATTTAGTCAGTCTGCTACTGCAGTCCAGACTGGATTATTACGTTAGACTTTTTTGACTTTGATAACCCACAGTCTGCAGCATCATCACTGTTTTTGGTGTTTTAGACCTCAGAGAAAAATATCTCAATGACAACTGGATTGCTTGCCATGAAATTTGGTTCAGATATCTATGCCTCATAAAAGATTTTACTTATCATGTAAACTATTTCAGCTGGGATAGGCTCCAGCCCCCACCCGCGACCCTGAATAGGATAAGTGGAAGAAAATGGATGGATGGATGGATGGATGGAAACTATTTCAACATCTATATTTTTATGGCTAATATGCTAATGTTAGCATGCATACATGCTAACTTATGATCATGAACATGGTTAACTTTTATACCTGCTTAACATTAATATGTAGTGTTAAGTACAGCCTTGCACATCCTCACACAATTGCTGTACCTGTAGTCTTCTGGTCTTGTTGTAACTAAGTAACCTGGGAGAACAAACTGATAAGTCCTTCCTCTACTAGTAAATGCTATCAACACAGCTTGTAGTGTAATGTAGACATTTGCCTTGTCTGACATGGATTAAAATATGGAAATCACTGAGACTCCAACAAAGTTTGGAAAAGTAATTAATTTTGAGGGAATTAACTTCTCTAGCTTATATTACTCTGTAGCTGAAAAGCATAATGAACAATCTAATGAGACTGTTCTTGTCTCCTGGCAAATTTTAAGTAAAACATTGAAGTCACTCTGTGTGGACAAATGTGCAAAAAAGCATGTGTGTGTGGCATTTTAAAATGTGGGCAAGGGCTCATTTGAGCATGTTGTGGACTGTAGATCACTTACTTCGTATTACTTGTGGTGTGAGCCCCTTCTCTCTCTGCGTGTGTGTCTCTCTCTCTTTGCCTTTGCTCATGGGATTGTATTTAAATATGCTCTTTTGAACCATCAAGGAAAAATGGTTTCACGTGTTCCTTTTTTTTTTCTTGTAAGTTCATGTACCTTCATATGTGTGCACCCCCATTTGTGTGGGTGGAACTGTAAAATGCAAAAACTGTAATACTTCTGGTATGAAGGCACCTTTCCAACCAGAATCAGAGAGGGCTGGGGGCACTGCATAAAAATTCATTCACACATGCTATTTACTTCAAACTCCCACCATGCTTCTCCTCTGACTTTAAGCATCTAAACACCTGGAACCATAATGGCCTGTTCACGGGAGTGGGCAACAGCCATCAGAAGACAAAAATCAGTTATGTTGTCAAAAGCCAAACATTGCTAAAAGGCGATAATGAAAGATGGCTACCTGCTGAGTACTCCTACCTTTTGCCCTGTTAACACTGACTAATAAAACAACACTAACACAGCAGTACTGCATGTTCACTTGACAAGCTGTTTCTACACTGTAAAAAAGAAGAACAGCTAACTGGAGGTGCCTGGTGGCAATTTGATAAGCTCACATAGCATTTTTGATTATATGATCAATGTTGTGCTCTTGCTTTTTGAATACAAACCAGGTTCATTGGCCTAAAATGAAATCATATAACATCCAGGAGCCATGTTTGTGTCTCATGTGGGAGCTTTGTTTTCACATGCTGTTTTGTTCTGTTTTCATTCAGCTATTTTCACTTTCACATGGTGCTTGGTTTGGTTTGGAGACCAAACTACTTGGTTAGGTTAAGAAAAAGATAATTGTTTGCTTTAAAATATGCCTTTTCATATCAACAAAGAGTTCCCATAACACTAAAATGTGACTCCACAGAGTGACTACTTGGCAGTGAGATCAAGGTCAAACAGCTATAGAATAGACATCCTTACAGTTTACAGTGACATCTCTCATGAACAACAGGCCTAAACACAAAGGACAAAAAAAAAAAAAAAGAGTGCAAGGTTGTGCACAATGTGCATACTGGAACTTAACTGCACGTATTTAAGTTTAATTCTGAATATAAGCGAAGAAAGAGCACAGTCACTGTTGCTGCCAGGCAAGGCACAACTTGAAAAAAGAGCAGAGACACAGGGGGCCAGGCAGAAGCTGTGTGGAACCGACATCAGAAATGGTGATCATGTCTTTGTGTTTTCAGAAGTGTCTTCCTTGTGTGTGAGCTAATGGACCAAGATAACTACAGGGACTGGGTTTTAGAAATGTTTTTTAGATCCAGCCTTGCCAAAAGATTGTACTACTTGTTTTTCTATGGATTTCTAGTAACTATGTGCTAATGTTCCTCTAAGACTACAAATGGCTGCAGCTACACTGAGAAAAAGATTTAGCCATATGGACACTTAAGTATAGAGTAAAACAGAATGGAAAGCTCTACTGTATACTGTGCAGCTAGTTATTCATCTCTCTCTGCTCAGGGCATACTATCCCATCAGAGGCACCCCATCCTGTACCTGCTTATTAATTTAAAATCATTTGCTGCACCTCCGGGGGAAGATAAATGCCAGGTGCAGAGACAGGGCAGTGGTGAACCTATAAAAACTATTACAGAGGCCCCTTCCTCACCCCTTTTGCCATGGCCTGATAATAACCACACTATAGAGGTAAAGCCAAACCATGAGAGAGTAAGGTGTTTCTCTCTCTACCTCTATCTGCCTTCGAGGCTGTACAGCCGAATTAGGAACACAGACGCACACACACACAGTCAACTGGTTAGCCAAGTTGCTCAGAGCCTGCACACTGCCCTAGGGTCCGCCCACCCATGTCAAAATGCCGCTGCAAATGTTGTAAAGGCCATGAAAGGATGGCATCAAAGTGGCATTATCCTTAAGGACAAAGGAATGCAAGAATAAATACATACAGTAAATAACAACTGCTTGGCAGATTTGTAGATCGGCAAACTAGGCAAACTTCTGTTTTCCCTCCAAACGTGTTAGTGTTGTAGAGTCTTTGCTTTTGGCAAAATGAAAAAAAGTAACAGCAATGGGATATCCTGGACAGCTGCCGACCAAAAACATTTGTATAATTTTATATTCCTAATACCTCACAGATAATACCTCTCACTGCATCAGATATTGTTATTCACAGTATCCAAACACACCTTTTTCTTCTGTATTTTGTCAGAATTATATACACAAATTGATCTTGTAGATGTGTATTTTATTGATGCTTGAATCTAAAAAGACAAATCTATGCTACATTTATATTTATAACTAAATGAACAGTACATAACAGGTCATACTGATGCACATTTTTTAGAAAGAAGAAAACCTGGGCAGAACAGTTAAATGATGGTGTTATGGTGAAACAGGATATTAAAGGCACTAAGCACTAGACATAGTGGACTGTCAGATACTATATTACTAGCACAAAGTGCAGCTAGCCTCCAGTACTGGAAGAGCAGAGTGCTCTTGCAATATACTACAGCACTGTCATGACAACTGGTGATTTATAAGAATGGGTTTAAATACTGTAATTCAAATTTGAGAAATAATGCAGGTGTGTGTGTGGAGGTGAATGTTGAGGAGAGAAGTTCTGGTTCTGCAGCAAATTTAGAATTCAGTTTCAGGGCAAACTCTAGAGATGACAAAGGTTTTCCTGGTGACATTATCAGTAATCACATATCATAATAAACAAATATGTTAAATAATGTATCCTAATGTCACTGGCAAAGTAGACTGCATTTTAGTATATGGTCTTTCTGTTGCATTGCTCTGAAACATATCATGCATTTCCTTCTTTATTGAATCCTTGGGGGGAGAGACTCCCAGCACAAGTTTGCTCAAGACCCCTTGGGGCACGCAGTGACACATTTTCAATTCTGCTGCTTATTCTCCTATTTTCTTTGCAATGTTCAAACCAACCTAGAAGACAAAACAGGAAGCAAAAAGAAATTTACCCAGTGTTATAGTATAGCATGTTAAGGAGTGCATTCATATTGTTATTTGAACGTGATTGTGACACAACTGCCTTTCCAACACTGCTTTTCAGTAAAAAGAAATTCAGAAATAATCACTGCTATGGGGCCTGGCTAACTGCTAAACCATGGCAGATGCTAGAATGCGTAACCAGCGCCACCCATACACCCTACCCCCTGCATATAATTTAGACCAGAGTGCTTGTGCGCGCACACACACACACACACACACACACACACACACACACAAAGTCCTGCCACAGTTATTAGCCCATGCTATATCTTCTGCCAACTGATGTTGAGATACTTTACTACTGTTTTGCTGCTCTTCTTTGGACTGTGTCACAGTGGGAGTTACTTTTACTCTCATCTCTTTGTAAAAGCTGCGTAAGGCTGTTGGTTTCAAAAGGAGAGACTTTTATTTACGAATGCACATGCACAACTGGACCAGCTAACAAAACAATAAACATAGAGTCTAGGATACACAGAGGGAGGACAACTTAATTCTCTGCTAAAGACACCATTACCTCATTATATCTTAACAACCTGTGAGCAATACAAGCTGTGAGCTCAAAATTGGCACGCAGTATTATATTCCTAAGCTGATAATGCAAACATTTGATCAGTGTTTAGTATTTACACTTACAGTAGACACAGAAAAATGAAATGAAAGTCCAATACTGATTTCCATATCTTCTTCTCCCAGAGAGTTGGCTCTTTAGCTGCTAAGTGCACAACTATCTTCACCAGCTTTTTGCTAACTTTTTCTGCCATTTGCTAATAGATTGGTGCTTATATAACACCTTTCTACTCTAAGTACTTCCTATAAGCATTCAGCCATTCACACACTGCTTTGCTCTGTGCCTTTAAGCACTTTCTATCACACACACCAATGGATGCATTGAGAGCTTCCGTATCTTGACCTAGGACATGCAGACTGGAAGAGCTGGGGAATCAAACATTGATCTTCTGATTGGTGGACAAACCCACTCCATCTCCTGAGCCACAGCCACCCTGAAGCTTACAGAACCTGATACTCCCAGGCAGTCTCCCATCCAAGTACTAACCAATATCCAAATGCCAAAAAGCTTTCAGTGCTTTTTCTATGATGACATTATGCCTGTGCCTTATAATTATCCTGACAACAATGATGACCCTGAAACAAAAAAAAAAACCAAAACAATGACAAAAGAAAGTCTTGGCCACAAAACCAAAACTGCTGTCAAAAGATATAAATAGGCCATCTTGACTTCCACAGGTTTATTTTTACAGTGGTAATACTGAATCAAGTGAAAGAGAATTTAACTTGAGACATGTTTCTCATTTTACTTGTGCTCACAAAGCATGTTGTAAGACTATTCTCCAAAGCAGATTTATTTATTTATTTATTTTGTTGTTGTAAATTTGTTGTTTCCAAGCAATTATTCATGGCAGGAAAACTGAAATTAAATTACTTGAATTGTTTTATTTAGTCTTTTAAATCCTTTATTGCACCATATGTCTTAACAAATAATAGCGACAGGATTTAAGTACTGGGTCTCACATCAGTCAGATGTTATCTGATTTAGTCTTGTTTATTAAAACTTGTATTTTGATAGCACTTGTCTTTTCATGAACACCTTCTGAATACAGAACATCATTTCTTATGCATTCCACCCACGCAGCATTTTCTACTATTGGATTTTTATCTTTGCAATTGTTGTCTTCTTGTTAGTCTCTAAATAAGAAATTTCTATCACTGTATATTCATTACAAAAGTTTATGGCCTATATAGAAAACAAGAGATAAAAACAAAGGCAAACATTTCAGATGAAATGCTGAAATCTGGACTCAGCTGCATTCTCCATACCCTCTTGGGCTTTTAGCATGGGAATTGTGAAACCAGTGTATTGAGGCTCCCACACATTTCTAATTCATCACTTTGAAAAAAAAAAAGAAAAAAAAAAAGCTTGGTAGATATAGTTTTTTCTTATTCTCTCTCTGTGACTTATATTGCATCTCAGCTGTTTCTTCACGCTTCAAAACCAATGTTTCATGTTTATATTTAGAGGGGCATAAACAAGAGAAAAGCTTTAAGCACTGAGATGAAAACAACTGGCCATAAAGTGCACCAAAAATGAATAAACCATCCTCAATCTAATCCGCGACTTGTCATGGAACTACACGAGTGTCAGTAGAACTCACTGAAACCCTGAAACACCCAAATCCCATTAAGTCTTTGTAAGGAAAAGGCTGATATTTTGTGGTCTAATTAAAAATGTTCCGCAATAATTTGGTGAATGGTTGATAATAATTAACAACTGGCATGAGATGCTGCATTGGGGACATGACCATATAAACTGGCTAGCCTTTAGCTTTTTTTTTGCATTTTTCTTTGACTTGTGAAGAAAAAAAAAACCCACTGAAGGCAGGAACCCTCTGATATCATTATTCACATTACATCTATGATTACATTTTTCTCTGAACTTTAATTATTCAAATTATAAAAACTGTCACTGCATGCTGTGTATAAATTAGATTAATGCTGCCATTAATTTATCAGTTGTTATCATAATCAGCCATTTAACCACAGCACTCTGTGTGGCTGTTGTGGTGGCTGTGTTTGTGTAACTGTTTATACAATCATGCGGTCCCTCTGTTTCCTGCTCATTTGCATTTCCTCCAAATGTCTCTAAGCAACAACGTGAGTGAGGAGGGGCTGGAAGGGCCTCAAACATCTTGCCAACACCCTCTTTGGACGCTCTTTTCTTCATGTCCATCCCTCTGCCAGCTCTTTCTCCTACGCTGCTGTCAAGGCACATACTTAGAAAACACCCGGGTGTCACCATACTTCTTCCTCCAAAGACACAAGGAGGGCAGACACTCTTTTAATCATCTTTTCTTGCCTCTACTCTTCTTCTCAGCGGTCATAATAACAAAAGCTGTCACACAGACTCATGTCGTCTCCCAGTGATCATAACGGATAATTACCCTCCCCCCGAGACTCCAGTCCAGCCACAAGCTCTCCCACAAGCACTATTTCACTGTGAATCCACACCACTTGTGAAATGGCTGTATCTCAGTAACAAGCTCTGAGTGGCCGTGATTCAGTCAGAGATATTGCCAAGTCAGGCCAACCAAAAGTACATCAACCTTCAACCCTTATTCACCATTTCTTGATAAAAAAGTCTCTCTTTTCTCCCAAAGAAGATTTATAAATCAGTGAGACAGGGTGAGTGTCAGAAATTGTTCGGTGCAGTCGTTTTTCAAGTGGGACATCAGCTTGTCCAGGTGACAGATGAATCTGACCAAAAGGGGGCAGTGTTGTTATTTTAAAAGAAAGCTAGAACTGATGGCCTGTCTGGCTGCTGCAGTGCGTGAGGGAGTTAGCAACTGAATGAGTGAGTGAATGAGTGAATCAGTTATTGAGTGAAGGGTGAGGGCAGATAACATGCTCACTGACTGACAGAGGGAAGCTACAGCAATCGGCATTGATCGCCGCCGAACAGACCCCAATTCTCAGTCGTCGGTTGCTCCACTGGCCTCCAGGGCACAGCCAGGTGCTGGATTATCAGCCTGCATGATTGCATCTCTGGGCAAATATTTTATCAGATACAATGCAGAGTGTTGGTTTTATGAGCTATCATACAATATTTGAGCAACTTACAGTGGCTGCTTTTTTTTCTCTTGAAGTGAAGGCCTTGGTTGAAGTCAGGATTTCTTCAGATGTACTGGCAAACATCAAAAACTACAGAGCAGCTGCATCTTTTAGAGTACACATTTGAAAAGAAGATGCATTTGAAAAAAGAAAGACAATCTTGGAGTACTGCAAACCAGTCTAACTGAATTAAGGTTTTCCAGTTAAAAAAACAAAAAAACAAAATAACATCCATTCTAAATTATACCGAAGGGAATTTATTTGTCACAGGGGAATATGAAATGTGCAACAGCAAAAAGCACGGGACTGCTGTTTTTAAAGCAATTTATCAGACACCCATCCACCTCTGTGATGTCCAATTTTAAGTGAGACATGCCCTAGGCTCATATTTCATGTATTCACTTAATACCAGTGCTGCTGCAGGTGTGAGAGACTATGGCTTATCCACATTCAAGTGATGTAAAATTCAAATTCTCATTTCTGTCCTTATTGTTTGCAAAAGAAAAAAAAGACAAGTCTGCTGTTTTAAAACTATACAGTACACATACAATGAAGTCAATTGAGATGCATGAGTTTCTATTGCAAAGACTAGATTTATTGCAGAATATAAGAGTTGGTAACTATCAAACTCAATTTGTACAGTTTTGTCTCGAAGGGTTTTAGACCTCAAACTAAATCCTCCCAGATCATACGGAATCACAGAGGCGGGAGAAATCGTAGGCAACCTTATGATGAATGAAGCTATTCCAATCCCTCTTCACCTCCTCCTTTTCGCTTCTCTCTCATCTCTGCTGACATACCTTGTACCTACACAGCCAATCACTGTATAGAACACAGTGAAATCATCTTAGAAAAGCAATTCACTCCTTCCTGTGCCTGCACTTTTGGTGTCAGGATTGTAATTTGTAAACCGCAGGGAAAAACTTCAGACCCCCGTCCAGAGACCTGCTATTTAAGATCAGTAAACACCAGAATGATGACGCCCTTGCTTGCTGAAACATTGCAAGCCCTCTTGTCCCTATTCTCCTTCACCAGTCTCTAGGTCTTTGGATGAGAAGAGGAGGTGAAAAAAATGTTTCAAGTGAAATCTATAATCGAGATCCCTCATCCTTCTCCCCCCTGGTGTGGCCAATTGGTATTCTGCAGGATCTTTTGGCCCCCTATGGTGTTCCCAATCTCCAACTAGGAAGGAAAGAATAGAGAGCTACTAAGCCCCTGGATGGAGAATGCCTAGCTGTGGATTAATGGGTAGAAGAACAAATGAGGTCCAAGAGAGGGTTTATATCTATCAATATAAAGTAGCAGATTAGGTACAGAGATTGCTGTGTCTCTGTTTTCATTTGTCAAACTCTTTGGCTACATTACTCCATCAACCAAATCAACACAGAATGGTGAAATTTCAGTTGCTTCAATGGACATGGAGAGGAGAGGAACAGCATGTTTTGTTTTGTTCTTATTCTTGGGTATACCCATTAGGTGAGCCATATGTTGAAACTGGGCTCTAAACAGTCAGTCAGTATGCAATTAATCACCTATATATGTACAAGTAATTGCACATTGACTGTAATTTTGCATGAATGATGTCCATTGCATGTCTGTTGTAATTAGACCTTTGATTCCTGGGGGTGCTAATAACCAAAGGTAATGTTTTGTTGAATAATAGCAAGCTGGATGAAAATTTAGATGGTATCAGTGTAATTTCCAGTTTAACTTCATTGTGGCATTGTGTCTCACTGGTCATTCCATGTCTAAAACCCCAAAACAGAAATCCAGGAGTATTAAGCTTATTGTCACAGTGATATGGTGTAGTAGCTGTGTTACAAGTTTTGTTTAGGGCAGCATTTTCTTTGATATTGGAGCTGTTTTAGAGCTGGCAATAGCTCAGTAAATGAAGATGTACCTGAGGCTACTAATGACATGGATTTTGTTTTTTTTTTGTGCCAATCATGATAATTTAAAAGCACAATAGAAGCAAGAAAAATGGCAAAGCCATTCAGAGCTTGTATCAGAGGATATGCACTCTGAATGGTCACAGCTGGAAAAAAAGAAAGAGATGACACAATTTCAAAAGTGGATGAATGCTCTAAAAGTCTTTAGTTTCCCCACAGTCAGAATAATTTTAGTTGAAAAACTCTGAAGCAGTGCACTCTTTGTACAACAACAATGTTGCAATAACCACAAGCATGCAACTGTGATTAGGAATTACTGTGCCACTTAATTGGGGTTTATCAGGTATCCCTCCATGTGTGCAAGATCCATGTTTATTATTATTAGTGTACTATACTATAGATAAATTGTAAAAGCTGCATTCAAGAGTATGAGAAAAAAAACTGAATTTAACTTTATTTTATTACTAATGTGCTAACTTCCTTAGCTTAATTTTCCTGTCAATACACATGAACACATGAAACTAGTTGACATGGGTGTGTGAAGGCAGTGAATATACACTTACTGGACACTTTATTAGTTACATTTTGCTAGTAATGAGTTGGACTTCCTTTTGCCTTCAGAACTGCATTAATTCTTGGCCCAGATTCAACAAGGTGCTGGAAACATTCCAAAGTGTGCCAAGAAAATATCCCCCACACCATTACACCACCACCACCATCTGCTTCGGGGTTTGAATTGTTGTGCAGACATACTCTTCTGCATACCTTGTAACAAGTGGTTCTTTGAGTTACTGCTGTCTTCCTATCAGCTCCAAGCAGTTTGACCATTCTCCTCTGACCTCTGACATCAACAAGGCATTTTAGCTCAGAGAACTGCTGCTCACTGGATATTTTCTATTTTTCAGACCATTCTCTGCAAACCCTAGAGATGGTTGTGTGGGAAAATCCCAGTAGATCAGCAGTTCCTGAAATACTCAGACCATCTCGTCTGGCATCAACAACCATGCCACGTTCAAAGTCACTTAAATCACCTTTCTTCCCCATTCTGATGCTCAGTTTGAACTTCAGCTGGTCCTCTTGACAGTGTCTACATGCCTAAATACAATGAGTTGCTGCCATGTGACTGGCTGATGAGACATTTGTGTTAATGAGCCCTTGAACAGGTGTACCTAATAAAGTGGCTGGTGAGTGTGCAGTCTAATAACCTCAAAACAGTGTTAAAAACTGCGGTAAGACTCTCTCCAAAGATAAAATGAAAGATTTTATTTGCTGACCAAATTTAAACCTTGGCTGGGTTCACTTTATAAAGCCTGTATTTAGTGGAGCCAACAGTGGATATAATCATTGCTAAAATGAAGGAGAATTGAACAGATAATTCTATTTCATCTTTGACCTGCAGAAACTAAAAC
>VUQI01017379.1:1580-25895 GCA_015106735.1 Paratilapia polleni
GCGTGTCGTGAGGGCAGAGAGGCCATGCCCTTTTGAACCCTGGCGCTTACTGAGAGCGTGGCAGCCATAAAAAGAACAACCAGTCCTGTTTGGTCATTGAATAGGCTCCTTATGGCTCATGGGTAATAATGTCACGCCTCAAGACGTTTTTTTAAAAAAGAGCTGGCGAATGATAGCTACCAATGTGTTCCGCAACACTGGCAACATTATGGCAGCAGAGAAGAGAATATAATAGCTTGAATATGCTATGAATAACAAAACCTGTCAATACTCACCTCTAGAAGAATTGCTGATCAGACACAGTTCATGTAAAGTGTATGTGTGAGTGAGAATTTATGATATGTGTCCCTGTATATGAGTGTGTGCACTTTTGTGCATGTGTTGTGAGTGAAAAAGTAATGTGTCCCTGTGCATGTGTGTATAAACAGATTGAGAATTATACAAAAGATGGGTAAATGTTAGAACTCAAACATCCTCTTCACTTTGGGAAAGGGGGTGCCCAGTTACTGCAATTTTGAAAGCCAAAGGTTTTTCCATTCTTGCTTGATATTGGAATTTATCTAGGAAGACTTCGGATGAGTGCAGATTACATTTGTAGTCTTTCTCCTTTCAAAGTAGCCTGCCTGAAACTGCAAACAGGTCAATTTAGTACCCAGACTTTTTTCTTGCGATGCCATGCTGTTTTAATACATGCAGAATGTGGTTTGGCATTGTCTTGCTGAATAAGCAAGGCCATCCCTGAAATTTTTTTTATCTGAACAACAAAGCCAAACTTGTATATATTGTTTAGCATTAATGGCCAGATGAACAAGTTACCCATGCCATGTGTACTAATGTACCCACATACCATCATGGATGCTAGCTTTTGAATTGTGTTTTCATGTCACTTTGGATGCGCTCTCTGCACTTTACTATGAAGGACATCAGTGATTTTGAAAGTTTTCCAGTTTGTCCATCATAGCCCAGAGAAAACAGCTGTGTTTAAGGACCTTGTTTATATATATCTTTTTCTCTTTTTTTGCATGGTATAGTTTTAACTAGCATTTGTGATTGCAGCAACAAACTGCATTCACTGACAGTGGTTTTTATAAGTGTTACCGAGTGTTTCATGCACTGTGTTTCATGCATTGCCCCCTGAAGGCCTGAAGATTGACCTTTATGTACAGATTCTTAGAATATTTTAATGCATATATGGTAATTCTTAAATTGTGTTTCCACACACAAGTGGTGAATCCCTTGTCCATCTTTATTTGTATAGGACTCACTCTTTCTAGAATGTTCTAACTTATTGCAAATTTATCATGTTAATTGTGAGATGTTCCACAAAGTGTTTTTTTTTGTTTGTTTGTTTTTTGTTTTTTAGCATTACACATCTTCTCCAAACTTTTGTGCCTCTGTCCCAACTTTTTCAAAAAAAAAAATGTTTTGCTGGCACCAAATTCAAAATTCGACTATGTTAAACAAGATATACGTCTTATGATTTGCATGCTGCTTTACATTTTATACAAGTTAAGTTCTGGTTGAGGGTATTCACATTGAATGAACAGTATTGTCCCTTTCATGCAAATTGGTCTACTTATATAGCTACTTTATATTGTTGAGGGTCAGAAACTAAATTAAGCTTCCCTGTTGGAACACTAGTACAGGAAATTGTGGCTCTCCCTAACACAACTAACAATATAATTTTTAAATAAATATTATCACTTGAATAGGGAAAATGTTAGAGGAATTTTACACTGAGGATGGTTTGTAATTGAGTAACTCAAGGCATCGTTAAAGCCAGACACCACTGAGCTTGTCATAAAGCCTGAAAATAAGTCCATCTTGTTTGGCTCTGCCCCTGGGCTGTCAGCAGCCAAAGGCAGAATGGCTCATACAATGGAGCCATTCGGTTAGAGCTTAGCCCTTAAAACAACACGCCACTCAATGATCCTCCTGGAAAACAATGCCAGGACACATCAGTCAGGCCTGTGTAAGATGAGGCTGGCAGAGGGACAATGATCCCCCATGGTGCTGTCCCGTTGGGAACGTCTTCCCATCAGGATGGCTCTTTTCACAGCCCAAAGTGGAAGAAGACAGTTTCATGAGGGCTGAAGGTTAAATCTTTCAACATACAACTGATTATATATCACAGTGGCTTTGCAATAAACTAGACACAAGTAACTCTTATAAGCAATTTAAAAAGTCTTGAAACCTGACATACTGCAAAGTGCAACAAGATAGCCATGCAGCACAACTTGTTTGCAGCCATTTCTAACACAAGCCAACTGAGGCTTTTCTTTTAATTGCATGTAGCCAGTGATATTAAATTCCTCACACAGCAGAAGAAGAAAAGACAAGTGGTTTAAATATTTTTACAATTTATGGAGTTCATACTTTGAATGCACATGATTCCTGTAGGTAGGGACAAAGTCTAAGAATCATCAAAGAATCATGGTCAAATCTAATTTATTTTCTTTATATTTATTAAGAAAGATAAAGAATGGGTTAGCTTGAGAGGTCGAAAAGGATATAATGAAGCAGAGTAATGTTTTGGGGCTGAAAGGAATTGAGGAGAACAGGGATGCAGCAAAGGCCCCCTGGGTCATAAATACCATAAGGCCTCCAGCATATTACCCAGTGCCAGGCCAATCTCTGTTCATTACCGCTCCACGCTACTCAGCACTTCATTTAAAACTCACATTCCTCTAATTAACACACACTGCTGGGTACAGATGAGCCAGTACAGAGCCTTGCCTGTCTCTCCCTTGCTTTTACCGCTTACTCAATTATGCGTCTCTGTCATCACATTTCTTTTACTCTTCGTTCTTTTCCTCTCTCCTGTAATTTAATTTCCTGCTTTGTGGCAATTTCCTGCCTGACAGCAGCTTTTGGAATAAAAGTATCTGTGTTCATAACAATATAAAGTAAGCATACTTTCTTACTATTTTTCCAACACAATTAGAGTTCAGACACACTTTATTTTGAGTCTTGTGATAGCTATTAAAGAGTAGAAGGAAACATGGCTGCATCAGAATCTGAAGAAACAGTTTGTCCAACAAATTGGATGTGGTAAATGTTTATTCATTCATCATATCAACCAATTACACTGGGACAGAATTAGCTCCATTAGAGTACAAGAGGCAAGTATTTAAAAAAAGAAATCACGCATCGATTTTTCTTCTTCGCTTACAGCCTAAGAGGTTTTTACATTAACTCACTCTGGGTGTTTGAATGATACCCATGCAATGATACACGGTAATCTACATGATAGATACACAAGACAGAAATGAAATTTAGTTTTTATGATGTCTTCTGTATTCGTAAGACACAAGAAAAACCAGCCATTCATCTGTCCTTATATTGCTTTCAAAATACTTTGCCTGCTGTTATTAAAGGAGTCTTCTGTGCAGCTTAAAGTAAATGATTCTTCTTGTAACACTGGCGCTTATGTGGATCAGATGATGCGTCTACTGATAGGTTTGTAATGGACTTTTCCTGTTCATTAACTGAGTTATAGCACCAGGGCTTTATGCTTTGCGGTTCCAAATTGAATAATACATCTCCGATGTTTAAAGTAATATTAATATTTTCAAAATCAATGTTAGTAAAATTTTATGTACACTGTTGTATTTGTTGATGGCCAGCCACTGCAAATAAAGACAAGATTTATGAAGGCTACGGTATTTTTTTCCTCTGTAGTATTATCACAAGTGAAATGCTGACCATAAAAAAAAATTTAATTAAAATTTTAATTAGCACCGGTAATCAATAGGGTGTAACATAACATCTCACATATTCTCAGTGACATGGAGGAAAATGTAATCAAACAAACACAGAGGGACCAAATATGATGATTTTATGGGCTAATAAGTCCAAGGTAAGTGCGGCATCACTAGAGGGAAATGTCACTGCCTTTCTCTCTTTTTCAGTGTGTTGTTTGGTGAAGGCTTAAATGCATCTGTTGGTTATTGTTTACCTAGTCTCTATCCCACTGAGATTTTCCACTGAAATCTACTGTTTAAAGGTAAGATTTAATTAGTTATCCATAAAGCTGAATTGTGTGTTAAAGCCAGAAACTGTGAGTTTTATATAATTCTGCTGCATGATTTTAACCAAAAAAGACAGAGACCCATCTTCCAATTACTAACATGATGGGTCATGTGATACTGATTACTCTGATAACTCATCTACTTCAAGAAATCATAACTAAATCAAAAAAGATGTGCATAAAATATACAAAAACCTTTTTATTATTGGTGGTAATAGCCACCTTTGATATTACCATTACAGTGATCTGCTGCATTGCCAATGACACACCAACCATGAATATCCATCCATCAATGGTTAAGTTCACAGGGAGCCTAATATTCCAAATCTATTCAGTTTAAAAGCCCAAGCACATAAACACACACAAACACAAATACTCCATATAAAGACCACAAATGCAATAAATAGGCCCAAACCAATTAAAATTTTCAGAGAGGTACTTTGCTCTGCCCTTAGAGATAAGAGATAAGATTAGATAGCCATTGAGGAAGATATATTGCTTACGAACATGTCACACTGTTCCAATTAAGCATGTTAAGTGCACCACCTCAACAACTGACCCCAAATCTTCAACTGGAATGACTCAAACGACAATTTAAAACAAAAAATCATGTAACTTAGCTATTTTGCTGCACAAAAAGAGCGAAAAGGCTCAGGTGAAGCTAATTGTGTCTCTCTCACACAGAAGGTGGTGAAAAAGTGTAAATTTCCAAAACTAAAAAAAAACAGTTGCAAACACTAATTTTCATGAAATGTGAGTAAAATCATAAAAAATAAATAAATAAATAAATAAACGGAGCAGATATATTTATGAAAGACTTTATTAACATGAATTTTAACACCAGATGTGTAATAATAAAGGATATCATAAAAAAATAGATTCATGGTTGTTCAGAGGGACAGATGAGGTTAGTAATGGGAAAGCAGACAGACTGTAGGCTACATGCTCTGTTGGTGCTTGAATGAAGCTCGTATAAAACAGAAAGAATGAACAAGAAAGAACAAAGAAAGTAGAAGTGCAAAAACAGAGCAAAAGACAGAGGGAGAAGGAGCGTATTAGGGTAATAGTCCCTGAAGATTGTCTGCCAGTCTCATCCTTCCCCTCTACTATTTCTCTTTCTTGTACTTTTTTGCAGAGGTAATCTCCTCCACAGCTTGACGGGGGCATACCACAGCTCAGTCAAACAATAAATAAACTGGATTGGCCACAAAATGGGGATTGCATACAAGGTAATAAAGCAAATTTCAATCACACTTCATGGACCTTTTTACAGTACCATGGAGAGTAAATACACTTGTCCATTCTGAGGTTACCGAAACAGAGAGTGAGTGGTCCACTTTGTAGTAATTTGCTCAAAGTTGATGAAGGGAGTGTTAGGGAAATAAATCACATTTTACCTCATAAACATTCCTTCAATTATTTGACTTTCTTAGTTATTGAAGAGCTGCTATAATATAGAAAACGTGTGTTTATTATGCACCAAAATAAAATTTTATAAACACACAAAAATTTAATGTAATGAGTTTTGAGCCTTAAATTATTAAAGGTGAAAACAAAAGTACAAAAGTACAGGCAATATTAACTAAATCTATTTTGTAACTCTCACTCTTTAAGAGAGAGCATTAAAGAATATTAAATGATACAGTTATTGGTCTCCAAATGTGCACCTCTCCTCATCCCTCAGTGAGGTCAGAGGTCAGCTACAGGCTGGTGCACTGTGTCTTGCTCCAGGGCACCTCAGCAAAACAAAATCATTTAACACCTTAGTCTTATATTTAATTATGCAACCTTGTTGCAAAGCAATCCTGTATCCTAGAAATTATGTTAAAGTACTCAAAAGCTGTCTGGACATACAGTACAGTATACCACTAGTTCCCAAACTGGGGACTGGGGACCCACAGTGGGCCATAACCCATGGCCAAGGGGTCTGCAACAAAAAAATAAAAAAATAAATAAAAAATAAAAATAAAAAAGGAAAGAAAAACTAGCTATTAAGTTTGTTTGTTTGTTATATGTTATAAGCATACATGTTCCAGCACACAGTCACATAATCAACATACAGTCATACATTCATTCCAGCACACTTCCATACATGCGATAGATGTAAACTACGGGCAAAATTAATGGGAGAAAGAAAGGAAAAGCAAACCTATAAAAATGAGTTCTCAGCAGTCGTTTAAAACAAACCACAGATTCAGCCGACCTGATAGGCTGAGGAAGGCTGTTCCAAAGTTTAGGCGCAACAACCTCAAAAGCGTGATTGCCTCTGGTTTTAAAATAGGATCGTGGAACAGTTAGGAGACCCTGATCTGAAGATCTGAGAGGCCAACTGCTGTCATAAGGTCTCAGTAGCTCTGCTATATAATCAGGAGCCTGCCCATGTAAAGCTTTATAAATTAACAATAGAATTTTAAAGTGGATTCTGAATTTCACTGGAAGCCAGTGAAGGGAAGCAAGAATAGGTTTGATGTGCGTGGGCCTGCTAGTTCTTGTTAGCAACCTAGCTGCTGCATTCTGGACCAACTGAAGACAGGCTATGGAGGACTGAGAGATGCGCGTGAAAAGAAAGTAACAATAATCAAGGCGGGAGAAAATTAAAGTGTGTACTAAAAGTTCCAAATTATTGAATGACAATAGAGGTTTGATTTTTGCGTGTCACGGTCCCTACCTATGTCTAATCCCTAATCAGCCCTCTGTGCATATACAGTCCAGTCTTCCTTGTGCCCTTTGTCAAGGTGTTTGTTATGCTCCTTAGTTGTGGTCTAGTTGTCCTTACTCTCTGCAAACCCTGCCAGAATAGTGATGAGAAACCAAAGTGTGTCCTCAGGTGCTTCCAAACAGAACTATGAAGTCAGTGTTGATACTTCTTTTTTGAAAACCTAAAAAACGATCCTGGGAAACAGCTAAAAAAAGGAAAACCCTTCAGCATACAATACTGCACAAATATTGCAAGGCACCAATGATGAGGATTGATTCAAAAATACTGCAATGATTTCTTTTTTTTTTATTTTTTTTTTTTAAATCAGTTAACTTAAAGAGAAAAGAGAAAAAAAAGGAATCAATATTTGGTGTGACCATTCTTTGGTTTAAAACATTATCAATTAATATATCACTGTTCTTCGTGATTCTGGTTGTATGTCCTGGGGTGTTGTCATGCTGCAGAATGAAATGCTGATAGCATTTGAAATCAATAAAATGTGTCCATGATATTATTGTGGTTAAGAATCTACATGTGTAAACCACCTACTAAAGTTTGAGTATAGTGCTGTATAACTACATTCAGTATACATTTCCCTCTTTTAACTGTCTTTTAGCCTTTGAATAAAGTACTTGTTTAGTCCTAGGCTCAGAGTTTTAGTTTACTTGTATTCTGTAGACTTCTGTAACCTCTAGCCTTTCCTCCAGCTGTGTTGTCTCAGTGTATGTAGGTATGTGAAGGTATGCTTGAGAATGAGGGTGTCAGGAATGAGCTGAGACAGTACAGGTATGTGTGTCTGTGCGCCTATACCTATGTGTTTCTATGTGTGCGTCTCAGATAGCGATAAAAGGCCAAGCTCTCTGGACCTCAGAGTAACCCAGTGATGACAAATAGTTTCCCCCTCTATTCCTCTCATCACCGCCCTGGACCCTAACTGCGAATTTCATCTGCAAACAGTTCGATTCAATGAGCAAATGTTTGTTCAACTTTGAAAAGCTATTTAGGCTGAATATTTTTTAAGTAAATGTTTGCACAGTTGTTTCTTCTTTCAGTTTTATTTCTTTCTGTGACAACCTTTCCGCTTCTAGTCTTGTTCTTGGTCCAGAGGAAAAAAAAAAAAGAAGGAAAAACTCAAAACCACAAAGTATTTCCTCTCAGGACATTTTATTGTAATAATAAAATGTGAGAAGCTCTATTTGTTTTAAGAGTTTTGTGTTTTCAGGGGAGTAGAATCATCTCTAGTTCTTAGACAAGTATAGAGCACAGATGGTGTAACGCTCTGTGGAAAAACAGGCTTTCTCCTTCTCTGTCCCCAGTGTCAAAGTCACTGGCCAACTTTCCAATGAAAAGATTTTTTACTGCTCACATCTAATAAATATTTTATACATCTGAAATGATGCAAACACAAATGAAATGTACTTAATGGGCATCCTGTCCATTGGAAGAGTTTCAATAGGACACCGCTGAGGTGTGAAATGGCTACAACAGGCACACATGCTCTCTCTCTCTTGCTCTCTGCGTCTTTTTGTCCTATGCTCACACACTCTCAAACACACACAAGGAAACAAAGCACCTAATATTTTCTGTCAGCAAGATTGTGCATACCCCCAACCTTCAAATAATTTACTGCTGTGTGTCTACAGAGTGTTTGGCGCAAAAGTGTCACTAAATCTCAGCCCTCAAAGTCAAACGTCAGGTAAACCACAGAGAAATAATGTTTATTTTCTCTCAGCCCTGGCCCCGTTCTTAACCATGCTGTCAGTACAGCGGTAGCTCATATATCTCACAAATTCCCTCGTGATATGTACAAGTTGCCTTTGAATGTGAGCAGAAACCACACTACATCTGATTCTTTATTACTTTTAAGTCCTGACAATGACACACAACTTTCACCTTAAGGCAGAGAAATTTTTGCAAATCCTAGTTTTTGCTATCGTAACACGTTTTTTGATTTAACTGAATGATTCATTAAAGCAAACACCATAATTCTAATATATTTGCACAGGATCTCCACTGGGTATGAACGCAGTAATGACTGTTCATGGGGTCCATGCAAAAAACCTGACTAGATGTTCATGCATCAAATGTTAGAAAATCCCCATATTACAAAAAAAAAAAAAAAAAAACATTTTTAAGCCTTTTTAAAAATGCTTTTAGATAATAATCTGTGAGAAACTGTACTCATCTTGTCAATATGAAATGCTAACAGGCTCCATAGACTTGGTAACATAGTGCATGCCTGATAATTCAGACATACACCAAACCCTTTTTCCTGCTTTCTAAATGACTATGCCTGCTTGTGCTTAACCTCCTAAACCCAGAATCGCCACTGCAATAGAATTTCTCAACCCATTCAACCCTCACTACCCACCCCCATAACCCAAATATCCTTATGCTTTTACTCAAAATCCCTCTATCATGGATGCATTCACAGAAAAGCATACTGTACACACAGAGAAGGGAGTAAAACACAGGAAGGAAGGAAGCAAAAGGGACAGACAGAAGGACCTCCAGTGGACCCACAGCCCACCCTCCATGTTTCCCCCTTAAAGATTCACAATGGGGGCATTCTTTAATAACAAATCATTTCTTTCACTGTATGCTTTTTAATCTGGCTCTGCTTGACAGGGCCCATCCTTTCCGCTGAAAGGGAAGACCACTTAAAGGCCAGGCCAATAAGGCCCAGGAGCCCTGTGGCCTGACTTGGGTGATTTGTCAGGCTCCTCCAGCGCGCTTGTGTTGGTCACACCAATGGATTTATCCCAAGGTAAATGGAGATAGCCCTCGTCGGCCGCCAGCTCGGCGCTCTGATTACAGACCCTCTCTTCAAGTTCCATTGATAGATGTTGCTTGTGTTTGTCTATTTACAATGCCACTAAATCTGTGAATACAATGTAACACGGGGAGAAGGGGTACGACTCTGGAAGCTGAAAGAGAGAACAAATCCCACATAGTTTGATTTATGCTATGCTATGCAGAGCAATAGAGAGACAGCACAGATGAAGGGTGTGGGATGAAACAGCTTGGAGGGGCAGAGGTTGTTGTTTTGCATTGGGTTGGAAAGAGGCTAAGATGAATCTCATGCAATTCTCTCACTGGGTGCTATCCACCATGCCATAAGAATTACAAACACACTGCAAAAGGAATGAGGAGAGCTTTTCAGGAACGCGGGGGGAAAACAGGATGTACTTTTGCAACAACAATGGGAAGCCAATTCAAGATGCACAGTGAACATTTATCCCAGTACTCCCACATCTGTGCTGAAAAGTCAGTCAGAAACAATCACTGGGACAGGTATATTTAAGACTGCCTCTTCTATGTCATTACCACTCAGCCAACCTAAACCAGTTTTTTCTCTACACCTATATAGAGACCATCTTATATATGGAAAAAAATTATTTAGTTAGAGTCCAGTTAACTGAGTTGATTTTTTTTTGTTTAAGTCTTAACAATAGAAAGCATGGTGAAAAAATGAAGGACACCTATCTAACAGGCATGACCATCATGAATGAACCCCAGTCTGAACCACACGTGTAGGTTTTGTCCATGTTCCTGTATTCTTCTTGTCCCTTTGAAGTAGTGACACAACCCTACTGGTATGGTGATGTCTTTTCTCTTGATAGCACAGTTTCCTTAAAGTCTCTCAATGGTAAGCATGGTGAACAGAAATGCCTCTGTCTTGACAACAGTCCAAATGTCAACCAAATGTCTTAAAACCCAATATCGATGAAGACTGAAAGGAAGTAAATCAGCCAAGCACAACTTTTGTCAGTGCCAGTAATTTAAATTACTAAAAAGTACAAACACAGAGGTGCAATACCTACAAGTTCAAAAGGTATAGTAGATGTCTTCAAGTTAACAATACCATCAAAATAAAAAATTTAATAGTTATCAGAATAAACTATCTGGAACATTTCATAGAGTACAAATCCCACTTGGCCTGCGAATGCAGGTCCTTCAGAAAGAACTGGAGGACATGGCAGAGCAGAATTACAGCAGTATCTTGTTTCACCTGCTGCCATGATAACTGACTGAGGTTTTCTGCTATTCTCATTGATCACCCCAAACAATCACATTGCAGCAAGGACACCTGTGGTGAATTACATTCATCGACGAGGAGGACTATCAGATGCATGAGAGATATTTTTTTAACTAGTTCAGTAAATGCACAATGTTTGCAAAGTTGATCATTTATAGTGTTAAGTTATCCTTATCTCAGTGACCAAAATATTTTTGCTTTAAAATGAAGCAGCCCTAGGCCTGTTTAGATTCGGTTGTCATATTTCAATTCCAGCAAGATAAAACAATCAACTCTGTTGATGTCATTGTTAGCAGTAATACCTACAAGACTTATTCCCCACCACTCAACAGTGGCTAAATCACTTTGTGCGCAACTGGCTAGTTTGCTTTAAGCCAGCTGTTCTTAGCCACAATAACCCTTACTGTATGCACCCTATGCACCCACACACCACAACAAATCCCCTTTTGCCCCATCCTCTGGGAAAGCTTATGTATGGCGCTCTCATTGTTTCTTCAGCCTATTGAGGTAAAGATAACTGTGGGATGTGAAAGAGCTGAGTGATTATACATCAGTAAAATCACAGGGAGTATATATCACTGCCAGTGAGACACACCCACTGGAATGAATTGGGTCAAATGAGAGCAGTGCATCAGGCAGGGCGCACTGACAGTTACTAATGCACCTTCCCTGGCCACTAATAGGAGTGTACAAATTGCCAGAGGTTTGTAAACTTTGCCTGTTTGGGGCAGGGGCAGCCAGGGTTTGCAAGCAGCTTTGCTGTAGTGGCATAGGTAGGTAACTAAATCAACACTTCAGCGGTGCACTGGGATGACGAGCTGGAGTGAATCAAGGAGGAGGAAAGTTCCACCTACTAGACAGGTAAGAGGTAGCTAGAGGCTAGAAGGTGACTTTTGGAAGTTGAACAAAAATGGGCTCCAAACCCAGTGACAATGTCACTCTCATCACTGCCTTTCTGTAACCTTTGGTGTTTTAAAATGTCATGCCATACTTTAAACATATTCACTATACCTTTGATCAAGTTTGAGCAAGTTGCCTAACCTTAGCCAAACCATATTTAGGGTGGAATCCATAAATACTAAGACAGTAGCACCACCACGCATAGACATGCACAACATTAACTACCAGTGAACTATCTGACTCCTTTTAATCGCTTACACAAAGAATATTATTGTGGCGGCAATATGTGGCAGAGCTGTCATCATTCATAAGAATTTGAATGCCTCTGTTCAGGTAAGTGCAGGCTGAGGAAGGAACATTGCACCCTGTTCTCTGATCCTGCCCTACCACTCAGTTTGTCCTCTCCCCTGGAGATGTTATTTTATCACACTACAACATCAGTGGACACAGACATGCCCGGCTTGGAAAAGCGCCACAGTGACAGAGGGTCATCAAACCCACAAAGCTATTCTCTGTGTTTGAACATATAAGGTATCTGATAATGTGCATGCCAATAATTTTAATTATGATATCAAAAAAATGTGGCCTACATCGAGCGTGTATTAGTGCTCATTAGGAGTTCACTAATATAGGTGTATGTAGTTTACTGTCTTAAGATGCACAAAACATCTGTGCCGTTACTAAATGGATGGATAGATTTTTGAAACTTTCTATCTGTATAATTGCGTACGGCTTAAAGAAGGGTATTCAGAGTCACACCTGTTTGCTGCAGTTTGCACTAAGGCGAGGGGAAGCACAACAGGCATTCAGTGTCTATGCACGCCTGTGCACCTGGAGAGAAAGACCCGATGGCTGCACATACATAGAACAACAACGCATAGAGGTTTGAATGTTGTTCCGGTGTTTTCCCCCTGCAATCAACTGTCAACGTTTGTATCAACGTTCCCATTAAATACAGTCTATTTTTTTACTACAAATTTGAACTACTTGAAAACAACCCTACACTAGTAACAATGACAGAGACTGATAGTAGTGTAATCTGTTTTCGGTTGTCTGAAGATAATCTTTTGTTCACACTTTGACTGCACACAATGCGTTGTAAAAGAGATATCGGAGCAGTGTGTGATACTCTAAAACTCTGCAGCAGCTCTGTATTAATTCAAGTAAATCAATATCTTCTGTGCCCTTTGCTGTTAAGCCTTTTAAATGAATGAATAGCTACTCATGAAGTAGGGTTATCTTCATAAATTTATGAAACTGGATCCCAGATATAAGGACTGCAAAACTGATAGGATACAACATTAACCACTGTCATTGGTGAATGTCATCTCATTTTCCAATAAACCCATGGCAGCCAAAAAGGCAAATATCAGCAGATACAGATGTTCAGCAAATAAATCAGTGCATCCTAACGCTTTGATTTAATAATCCACCTTTTTTTTCTTTTCTTTTTTTTTTTTTTTAACAAACTGGTATTGAATCTTGAATTACTCTTTTTACTGTGATGTTTACAATTCCACTTTTGTGATGCTTGATCAGCAAATTCTGTAGTCTCTGAATGTCAAAGGGAGAATCCAAAACTGTCCTTTCTCTTCAGTGCAGATCTATGCTCAGCTATGTACCAGTATGGTGTGACTTGGCCCATGGCTTGGCAGTGGGCTCTGAAGCCTTTGTGTGTGTGTGTGTGTGTGTATGAAGCTCAGTGACCTCAGATGTGTACAACACCTGTGTCCACTAAACATTAGATGTGCTAAAGACCTGCAGCTGCTAAACTCATCTCTTTTCCTGTCTCACTGTGTCACATAACATGCTTTCAACTACATACACACGCACACACATTCATGTCTCTTATCCAATAAACCAATGCATACATAAGACATGTTAAAACTGTATATGCTATACATGTATCCAAAACATCTTTCTACTTCTTTAACATCCAATCGCAAAACATTAGTGCATGTTCATCCCTGAAACACACACTCCCACTGGTGTTGGATTGTCACACACGTGCTCATTCTCTCTCTCCCTCTCTCTCTGCAGGATTATGACATGTTATTAATTGCGGCCATTATCAGCGACAGCTTGCCCAAGAACCGGGCCCTTCTCTGGGGGCGTGAAGCCCATCGTTGCAGCATACAAAAAAGTGAGGGAGAGAGGGAAAGAAACAGAGATGCGGGGAGAAAAAGGGCACATTGAAAGAGTGACTGAGTGATGGAGGAGGGCGAGACAGGGAAAGAGAAAGAGACAGAGACGTGAAGGTGTAATGCGTCACACAGTGCAATGCAACACTCTGCCCAAAAGGGATTGTGAGATGGTGAATAATTTATCAGAAAACATTTTTCTTGGTCCTTTCCACAGACCCACAAATCCTCCCTGAGCTCTCTTTAGAGGGGGCTAGACATAATGTACTCTCAGTGTGTGTGTGTGTGTGAGTGTGTGTGTGTGAGAGGGGGGGGGCATGCTGCTCACACAACATTCAGTACCAGCGTACATTCATTAATGCATGTGTAGGAGTAAACTCCTGCCCAAAAGTACACACATGCCAAAGCTTTTCACAACACGAGGCAAGTTTCCATCCCAACAGTGCATGCTCGGCTCATCATGGTTGTCTGTGGTACATTGCCAAAATAATATTGGCTAGTAGATCTCTCATGATTACAGATCCATCTTCCGTTCACACTTTCTGAAAGCAATGAATTCATAAACAGAGACATCATCAAACTACTAATCTCACAGTTAAATCATTGACACGGAAATCTCTGAACCTCGTCACAGGTTCACCAGCCCGTCTGCATCTCTCCCCTGCTCATATGTAGCGAGAGAGAAATTGATTAGAAGGAGTATGAAGGAGAATTCGATTGTCAACAGCATTCTGGCATCAACTCCCCATGCCCATTCATCTGTAGCAGCAGAAAAAACAGTTACATGAACTGTCACACCCAACTCTACTGTTAATTTAAGGTAATTAGTGAGCGAGTGATTCCCAATACATCATGGTGCAACTGGCAGACTCCACAATATTTCACAGCCAATCTGTTACCTTTGCAGCCCCGCCTCTGTCCCCCTCCCTCCCACTCTCTGTTTCTCTCAGTTCAGACACAGTAACTACACGTGCAAACACACATCTATAATGACAAACACACACACTGACGGATGCTGGTATTCTCCTGGAGGATAATGTGTGTACATGTTGTAAGAGAACAAATGTCTGTTTGAGCTGTGTTTAGCTCCCATAGTTTACCATCCTGACAATTCACCATCACACCAACCTAATCTTATCCCAGTACTCCCACATCTATGCAGTTACATCCTCTGTTGCTATAATACTAATATATATATCTTTTTAAACTACAGTTAACCAAAATTTTGGAAGTCATGTTGAATTTGTTCAAATAATAACAGACAACTGAAGTCTGAAGACTATCCAGGAAAGCCTAAAAATATAATAGCTACAAGTCCCCTCTCCCCAGCTTTTACAGTAAGGTAAATGTGTTTGTATAGTTATAGCCAAGACATATCATATGTTTTTTACTTGCTCTGGGTTTAATTTACTTTGCATTTTCCCCCTTACTGTAGGCATATCTTGTAATGTGGTTTATTTAGTAATTGTGGAGATGGTAATGTGATTGGGTCAAGAGACAGGTGACAGGAGACTAAAATAACAGTGTGGGGTGCCAGTTATAGCTCACTGGGTTAAGCAGGTGATCCATATTGCATAAGGCTGTTGCAGAGGCCTGGGTTTGAATCTGCCCCAGGCCATTTGCTGCATGTAATCCCCCTTGCTCTCTCTCCCAGCTTTCCTGCTCATTCTCAACTGTCCTGTCATAATAAAGGCTAAAAAGCCCAAAAATACTTAAAAGAAATCACACCATCCTCATGAATCCAGTTCATTTCTGAAAAAAAGCAAATGCTACATGTGGACTAAATTTACCACTCTTCAATCTTGATGATGATCTAATGCTTAGGTGCATGTGGTTTAGTTTTCATGTCTGAGTGTGATTGTTTTCAGAGTCCATGCAGTTGTTAATTTGTGTTTGAGTGAGTGTAAATTTACACACAACTGCAAATACTCTACAAAAAGTGTGTTAACACCATAGAACATCTGGGTTTTATTTACCCATATGCCTAAAATGTTGGAAAGAGGGCGAGAGAAGGGGAAACTGATTCTGCGAAGAGTTCTTCAGTACATTTTAAACAAATTGAGAAAGTCTCAATTCAGTCTCAATACAAATGAAAATGCAAATTATTCTGTACAGTGTACAGTTTTTCATTTTCCCCAGTGACTGTACGTTAAAAATCTTGACTTAAAACCATGCCATTTATGATTTAGGCACACATTTGCCTCATATATAGCAAAAAGAAATGACAGCTTGTGAAATGTAGGGATCTTGGACGAATGAGAATGGAAGTATGGAAGTGAAAGGAAGTAATCTTTTATTTACTGTAAGTAAATACAGATGCTAAAGTTAGAAACAGTAGGCTAAATAAGATGTGCAAGTGCAGAAGTGGCACTGTTCCAGAGTCATCAGCTACTAATTATATTGTGTTCCTCGTGTTAATTCAACTGTACTGAACAGTTTATAGAAAAAGGCCATAAGGGAAGTTTATAGACTTAAATATTTTTGTAAAAACCAAACCTTATCAATGTTTCTGCTTGATTTTAGAACCAGCAGGCCTCCGTCTCAGACAGAGCAGCTGGGGAGGTGTGAGACTACTTTAGCTCGCTGCACCACATCAATCTGTTCTCAAACACCGAAACATACATGTAACATATACACACTACAATGCAACAGATGATAGTGCAACTTTATCACCACAAGGCCAATTAAATAAACAGGACACTCTGCCAGTGGGGTAAAGAAAAGACCATGACAATGAAAACTGGTGTTACAGGTTTTAGCCAGTGTAATTGGCATTTGGTGGTATTACAGGGGCTAAAGAGACCATCCTAATTTAATTTTACTTTTTTCGCATTTGGATTTGGACTTCTTGTACCAAGTGGCTCTACTGGTAAAGCATTTTTGTTTCCTGAAATAGTAATATTAAGATATAAAAATGAATCTGTTTATCTAAATAAACCAAATCCCACCACTGTAGGTAAGTGTGTCATTATCATAGTGATAGTAGTGTTACTGCTACCAGCAAATAGAGGTTAAAGATTTAACAAAGCACTGGAGTGCACGCAAGATTTAAGGATGTCCTATAAAAGATACAGAAAGCAGAACTTTATAAAGCATAAAATTACAAGTTTGTGAGCATTTTGGTAAACACCACCCAAGCACCAGCCACTGCTGTCCAATAACAGATAGAAAGGACAGAGTCAACAAAAGCAACGAAGTGGTAAGGGAAAAAAGGAGAGTCTGAACAGCAAAGAAAGGCGAGGCGAGAAGATAAAGGTACTTGTATTTTTTTCCTGTTGATCTGCCTTTTTTCATCTGTTTATATGTAATGTTCAGATGCTCTTGGTTGCTTCACTGTCATCGTGGTATGAGGCCTTGAAAGGACCCTCCTGATTGTGTTGGTGGTGAATGGTGTGTGTGTGTGTGTGTGTGTGTGTGTTTCTGTGTGAGTGTGTAATCAACTCTACCTTATTGTGTGGTTAACAAACGCAAACAGAAAGAACACTATAAACACTCACTCTGCCTTGCATCTCAGTGGTTTATGTTTCCAGTGGGAATGGCACTGTCTTTCATAATGAACCTCACAGAATCTGAGTCTGACTGTAACGTGGCATCCCCTTAGGCTTGATTCCTCATCAAAAAAAAAAAAAAAAAACCAAGGAAAAGAAACCTGTGCTTTCGTTCTTTTTCTTTTTCAGTATATACAATGCATTGTCAAATATCTGGCTGTCAACTGAATCGTCAGAACCTTACTTGAGGGCATATGCAAGGTATTACAAGGTCAGAATATTGACAAAATGGGGACTAGAGGGGTGTTCTTGTGCTTGCACAGCAGAGGAACAGTCAATATGTGGCTAGCATGCTTTTTGGCTTGTCTTTTTTTTCTAATTAGACTGTTAAAGCCTGTGGAGCAAGTTAAGTTAGCGTGAGTGAGCAAGGCCCTTTCTACTTCAAACACAGCGACCACAGTTCTTTCCACTGCCTTTCAACTTTCCCTTTAGAGCAGAGTTATAGACCTTCTAGCTGACAGTGTGGGAATAGCCACTGGGCCACACAGAGCCTGGTATAAAGCCGCCTTAGGTTCCAGTGAAGGTGAATGGTGTTCAACCTATGAGATTCTAATGATTCTGTAAACTCTTTGAAGCGGGAATAAAGCCTTTCTAAGAGTGCTTTACATTATCAGAAAGGCTTTACTCTTTTGGGATATATTTTAAAACACTTTATGTTTATGGTGCACTGTGTTATGGTTTTGATTCAACTGCTACTGTCAAGCTGGCAGCAAAAGTTTTCAAAGAGATGAAGCCACGCTGAGAATATGGAACACAGGCCATGAAGATCAGCAGAGCAAATCTGCCTAGTGCCCCGAACTGTCAAACTATGGCACACTGGAGCATTCAGTGTATTAGGGGAATGTAAAATGATTACATTCAGAGGTTTCTTTTATCAACACTGAGGTAGAGGAAGAAAGAGAGAGAGAGAGAAAGAGAGATAGTGGCTGTCACTAGGGTCTCGAACAATCTTCATCTGATTTGTTTTTTCTCCACTACCCCCACTGCCTCTTTTTTCTTTCTCAGTATACCTTTTCTGTCGGAGTGAAAATGTGAGCAGACTGAGATCATCCTGTTGCTAGGCAACATTGGACATGTGGAGGCTCCTAACATTGGTATCTGGGTCCTGTTTTGGTTTGGTTACTGCATTCTTCTCCATATCCACTTCCTGTTGGTTCACTCCTCTTTCTGATCCTTTGCCTTTTCTTTTCTCTTCCTCAACCCTTTCTTCTACCCCACTTCTTTTCCCTCGTCTCTGCCCATACAGCTGCACAGTAGAGATTTCTGCGCCTGGCAGATGAACAGCGACTCTAGCCAGTAGGAGCTGCAGCAGCCGTGAGCATTTATCAAAGCCGTGCTCCGTAATGACCACTCAGCAGTGGGGAAATTGAGCTGACCCTGAGGCCAAAGCTGTTAGAGGGGACTGGTGGGAAGGCCAGTGGGGTCAGGCCATCCTTGTCCCACCCACTTAGTGGGCAGTTAGCGCTGAACCATTAGTTTACTGTTTGGAGGCCTTACAGCGCTCCCCTGCACAGTATACACACACATGCACACATAGACACTCTGACACACACAATGTGGACACCAGCCCTACTGCCTAATCTTCAGCACTTCAATGTTTACCTGACACAAGTTGTAAAAGGAAAAGAGTCAAAGAAACCGAAGGGGTAAACTTTGTTGGCTGCCTGTAAACGCTTAGATTTGGCACTATCTGAAACCATTTCTATGTTGCTGTACTAGAAGCAGGTCAAGACAATATGGGCAGAGTAAATTTAGCTTTATTTTAAAATTTTTTCCTAACAATTTTGGTATTCAGTCCAAGTAAAAATAAGGCGCAGTGTGCAAGAAGTGACGCTGGAGTTTGAGCTGTTATTACATTTGATGTACATTGCCTGTTTGGTTTTCATGATTCAGGTTGTCATGAGAAACAGGAATGTTTACTTTTTTTTGTTTCTACACATTCAGAGTGTTTGTGTCTGTGTCCTCAGTGAGGTCCCTTTTTTGGTGTATGAAGCATACACATGTGCACGTCAAACCTTCCCCTTCCATACAAGCACACACCTTGACTCACACACAGGTTAAATCTCCCCATGATGTCTGAGCTTGATGGAACTCAGGTTGTATCGAGCTTTCCAACTACCTGGAAGAATGAAATCAGACTAATAACATCACAACATTTACTGTCTCACATGAACGGAGTTCTTTGGTCCAAAAATCAGTGACATCAATTACTGACTAACAACATTTACAGTGAGGAAAATATGCTTGTGCTTGAAGAAAGACATTGAGATATATCTGTATATCTATCTATCTATCTATATATATATTTATTTATATATATATCAAATGAAGATTGTCTGTAGTGCCGCATTTGACCTTTGTTGGACTCTTCACTGACACTGTGCGGACATGATGGAGCTTGTTAATGCTGGGAAGTAGTGCTGAGACAGATTACCGGCTCTAGTTAACATTATTATGCAATATCTTCAGGCACTTGGTTACAACAGTCCAGGGGCTGCCACAGGGCTAAAAACCGCAGGGGAGCTGCACACACAGACAATCAATATGGACTCAGATGGAAAGAGAGGTGAGGGCAGAAAAAAAAAGAAGAGCTGGAATAGTCATTTTCGCTTGAGAGGCGCTCCCTTGAAAGCCATGAAAAAAAAATCTGAACTTTAAAATTGATAAGGATTGATTTCGCTGACACGGGATCATAACATACACCCCTTCGGAGACTGGCAGCGTGAGGGCTTACAGATGCCGTGTGCATAAAGGAGAATGGGGAGGACGTAAATCTGACTACAGCCCAGCAATTAGCCTTTTACTGTGGAAAAGATATGGAGAATCTTTACTGTTTCATCAAATGGCATTAGGCATGCTCTGGGCCTGGAGGTTTCTCTGGGAAGACAAATGCTAGAATAAACTTGTTTGGACAGATGGATTGGATGGAATTCCTCACAAAGTTCACTATTTTCCCTCACAGATCCAATATAGATCACTAGTGAATGGTTAGTTCATTATCTGGCTTCTATTAAATGTCACATACTGTTTGAGACACAAGTACAGAGACAAGCTCACTGAAGCATTCGCACTAAATGCCATTTTCAACAGTGTTTTAAGAGGCAAAGTTTGATGTCAAATACATTTTGAATAAGTTTATGTCAGTATTTAGTGAAACTGTTGAAAAGTTGCTCCATTTAAGGAGGACAAAAGCAACACAAAGTAATGATTATTCAGTTGCAAGCCCCCTGATCATATTCTGAATTAAAAACATTGTCAGTATATTACCTTCAAAAGAAGAAAAAACAAATATTCATCCCACAGAATGCAAATTAATTATTATTCAAAAGGGGAGCATGAATTTGAGAATGTGATTAGTTGAGGAGAAAAAGAACTCTGTACTAATTCCGACTCAGATGAATGATTAGGACGAATGAACAGGGTGGTCTTGATCAAAGCTAACATCTAAAGCTAACATTGTACTGTACGCTGGTGAGCAGATGGTGAGCCATAAATCCTCACCCAGGCTCTGACACATATTAGCATTTAGTTAGCAGCCCACAGCTTGCCAGCCATTTAGGTAATATCTCCATCAGATCACTTTGGAAATGGTGATGGAGTGAGTTAGGGGGATTTTAATGTTTTCCATGACTGCATTGTGCTTAATTAGACGGCGCTCTGGCTGTGCCATGAAGTGTTGCTGCAGGAGACTGTGTGTGTTGACAAATACGCTCATCACTGCCCATTTAACTGCACAAGGCTTTCACTCACACCAGCAAGTTGTATAACATCAATTACCTCAAGTGAATATACAAAGTTCCAATAAACTCCACTTACAATGTCAAGGATTTTCAAAAAAGCGTGTTTCTCTTTGTAAGCCAACTCCCCCACCCTACCCACTGCAAAATGCACTGCTGACCACTTGACATGTATAATACCTAGTTTATGCTCGCTGTTGTCACCCTCACAAATGGTGGTGTACACCGAAAGTGACGTCACAACTGCTGGCGTGGGCTGCTCTTTGGTGTTGTTTTGGCTTGTCATGCACCTCTCAGTTTTGTGACCTGGTGCGCGTGGTGTGGCTTCCTCAGCCAGGCTGAAGACACCATTGTACAATCATGCAGGTCTTTACCACCATTTCAATGATATATGAGTACAGGAGCTAAGAGAGTCCCAGATTAAAGAGAGGAAGATGCTGTAACATATTGAAAAGAGCCTTCTGGGAAAAAAAAACGTAGAAAAAAGGTCTGCATCAGTGCTGGTATGAGAGAAGAAGAAGTCGAAACAGGAAACAAAGAAATTGCAGAGTGGCGACACCTATGGTTCAGGAGAAGATGCCGTCAAGCACCAGTATAAATGGTGACAGGGCTGTGGTGACTTCAAAGTTGGTGCCTGACACTACCAATGCAGTAACCATAAACTAGCCTTAAAGTATTCCCTGCAAAATGTATTGAGTAAGTATCTTTAATGCTAGCAAGCCACCTTCCTGGGAAAATTCTCTGGGCATACATATTTTACACTGTCACTACCTGGCACTGCAGCTTTATTCACTGTAGAATGCTAACTTCTTGGATGAATGGCTATGCACCAATCCCATTCTGTGAAAGAGGGGAAGTTGGACATCATCGTGTACATGAAAGAGCAAACTAAAGAAAAACATGAATCAGGCTACACTACCGACATACACTCATCAGTCACTTTGTGAAATACACCTAGTAGTACACCTAATACACCTGGACCTTAGTACCTGATCGGACCCCCTTTTGCCTTCAGAGCTGCCTTAATTCTTCATGGCATAGATTCAACAAGGTGCTGGAAACATTCCTCAGAGATTTTGGTCCATATTGATATGATAGGATCACACAGTTGTTGCAGATTTGTCGACTGCTCATCCATGATGTGAATTTCCATTGCACCACATCCTCTGCTCTGTTGGATTGAGATCTGGTGACTGTGGAGGTCATTTGAGTACAGTGAACTCATTGAAATGTTCAAGAAACCAGTTTGAGATGATTTGAGCTTGTGTGTGATCCTGCTGGAAGCAGCCATCAGAAGATGGGTACACTGTGGTCATAAAGGGAAGGACATTGAGGCGGCTGTGGCTCAGGAGGTTGAGTGGGTTGTCTACTAATCAGAGGGTCAGTGGTTTGAGCCCTGGCTCCCCTAGTCTGCATGCTGAAGTATCCTTGGGCAAAGATACTGAACCCTGCATTGCGCCCGATGCATTAATTGGAGTGTGTGTGTGAATGTTAGCTAGCGTTTAAGTATAGATAAAAGTGCTGTATGTATGACTGGGTGAATGTGGCATGTAGTATAGAGTGCTTTGAGTACTCAAAAGCTGAGTAGAAATGTGCTATATAAGTACCAGTCCATTTACCATTTACATGACCTGCAACAATACTCAGGTAGGCTGTAGTGTTTAAACGGTTCTCACTTGGTACTAAGGGGCCCAAAGTGTGCCAACAAAATATCCCCCACACCAGTACACCACCACCATCAGCCTGTACCATTGATACAAGGCAGGATGGATCCATGCCTTCATGTTGTTTACACCAAACTCTGACCCTACCATCTGAATGGAGTAACAGAAATCGAGACTCATCAGACCAGCCAATGTTTTTCCAGTTTTCTGCGGTCTAATTTTTAGAGTCTGTGTGAATTGTAGCCTCAGTTTCCTGTTCTTAGCTGACAGTAGTGGCACCCGGTGTGGCCTTCTGCCTCTGCAGCCCATCTGCTTCAAGGTTCAACATGTTGTGTTTTCAGAGATGCTCTTCTCCATGCTTTGGTTGTAACAAGTAGTTACTTGAGTTACTGTTGCCTTCCTGTCAGCTCGAAGCAGTCTGGCCATTCTCCTCTGACCTCTGGCATCAACAAGGCATTTTCACCCAGAGAACTGCAGCTCACTGGATATTTTCTCTTTTTTGGACCATTCTCTGTAAACCCTAGAGATGGTTGTGTGGTAAAATCCCAGCAGATCAGCAGTTTCTGAAATACTCAGACCAGCACGTCTGGCATCAACAACTATACCACGTTCAAAGTCACTTAAGTCACCTTTCTTCCTGATTCTGATGCTCGATTGAAACTTTAGGAGGTCATCTTGACCACGTCTACATGCCTAAATGCACTGAGTTGCTGCTATGTGATTGGCAGATTAGATATTTGTATTAATGAGCAGATAAACAGGTGTACCTCTTTAAGTGGCCGGTGTGTGTATTTCTGAGTGTTTTAAATCAGCTTCCTCAGGGTCACGTCGGCTGTTTTATTACTTTGTCTATTATCACAACACAAACACAAAGTGTGTGGGGTAATATTAACTGTTAGCCTGTATTAGCCTATGCAGTATCCATCCTGATATTGTATATCTGAAAAGTCCAAAACCAATGTTGCTGAATCACTGGAGTGAAATGTTGGCAAGCCGTCTCAAGTTTGTGCTGCAAGCCACAGTCCAAACTGGTACAATATATACTGGGCACTGCACCGGTCTATTTTGAAAAGCATAAAAACCTAAATGGCACTCAGAGAGTGAATCCTCTGCCAACACAGAGGCCTTCATACACCACCAAGTTTCATTAAACTGGTAGTTTTTGTATATTCTTGCTGATGAGCAGACAAACAAACAAACATCTCTGAGGACACCTACCAAGAGAGTCTTGGGAGCTATAGTCTGGTTTGAACGTGCTCTCAAACTCATTCACAGCATGTACCGCTTTCCTAAATCATAACTGGAGCTGTAAAACCAGAGGGGTTAGGGCACCACTGATGTGTGCTATATGTTTATGCCTGGGGGTGTGTCAGCAAATACTTTTCACTTTCTCCACAGCAGGCCTGGCTGCTGCTACCCACTCATCTCTGCTCTTCAATTACCTGCTGCTAATTAGAGACGAAGGCGTGCAAGCGTGGGTCAGACGCTATAAAACACCTCACAATCGGGCAGAAAATCTCTTGCTCTGTGAGCCCTCTGTCTCTCTCATTTCATCCCC
>VUQI01017380.1:24799-35853 GCA_015106735.1 Paratilapia polleni
AGAAAAAAAAGGGAAGAAAAAAAAAAAAAAAAAAAAAAAAAAAAAAAAAAAAATCACCTCTCTGTTGCACTTGACATTGGGTTGGAACTTATGGGTATGAAGCTTTTCTGCCTCATACACGGTAGTTAAAGAAGGGCCCCAGTCCAATCAAAATGCCTCAACCACATCTTCATGTAGGGGGGGCTGGTGCCAGTTTGAATATTTAAATGTGTGACATGTACTGTGTATTTTGTGTGTATTATGTGTGAGTGAGTGAAAGGACAACTGCAGTGGAAGGATGCTGGCGCAGCAGTGGAAGCCACAAGATGGTGGAGAGACCTGATGCTTGGCCTGCATTTTTCCGTTTTTCCAAGAAAGAGAAAACCGGCATCCCATAATGTTTGGTTTCCTGTGCTGTCATGTTGCTATTTCTCTGTTTCTTGCACCCTTTCAACTTTGCACCACTTCTGGAAAAAACGGTAAAGAAATGAAAGGCAGTGTTGCATTTCAGCAGAAAAACGGACAGAAAAACTAAGGTCATGTAGCTCGCTCATTAGAGCAAGCTGAACTGGGATGGGAATAGCAACTTGGATTTTTCCTTAAGATCCTGAGTGAAATGGCAACTTAGAATATAAGTACTGAAATGTGGTGAAATAAGTGGGTAAACAGAATGTCATCTCTAGTAGAAAAATAGATTTGTTTATGGAGGAAGACATGGCAGTTAACCACAATACCACCATAAAGACAAAGCAGATCCTGTCTGCCTGTCAGGAGAGCATCACTCAATGTTAAAATACGTCTTAGTGACATCATTGACTTTTTCTTTGCAATTCTCTTCTTTACCACAAGTTTTATATCCCCTTGAAAAAAGGTAAATTGAGGCAACACTCCCCCCATCACTCTTATTTCCTCTAAGGATTGGTAGGTGATGGAATTACTCAGCATGGGCACACATGTAAACTGTCTAAATTCATTTTACATCTTAAGAGGAATAAGGTGCTTTTTTGCATTTGCAAAAAGTGACAAACCAAAGGAATACAAGTACAAAACATGAATACAAACGCGTCTATACAAGTTGCACAGATGCTGGATATTGAGGAAAAACCAACATTCGCTAGTTACAGATGCAGAGCACAAATGGCAAAAAAATAAAATAAAAAAAAAATACAAAGTCTGCAATCCCTTACATACACAGATCACAAAAGGTCATAGGGATGTCACCAGAACCGATGCTTACATTAACTTTCAATACCAAAATTCTGAAAATGGGACAGTACTTTTTTTTTTCTCCAATACTGCAGGTACCCTTTTTTTCCCTCAGGAAAATTGATCCTCGAATACTGAATAATACTAAAAATAATTATTGGATTAGATACTCATTTGTAACAGTACTGTGCCGCCTTCGCCTCCGCCGGCTGACACACAACTTCACACAGCACAACTGCAGACAGGCAGGCACACAACCCCTCACACATGAACAGCAGGGCAACAGACTGGGCAAAGCATCATAAAAGAGTGACCCTCCGATCTTTATGAAGAATTTCAAGAGGTCAGTAAAGCTCCCACTTTGACAACACTTAAGTATTAAACAGTTATAGTAAATGTTAACCTGGCCGATGCACACGTTAATGTTAGCCGTTTAACTATTACCCACATTAGCCGTCTGTAGTGGCTAGTCACTATGGCTAATAATGAAACGATGTGGAAGCTAGGCAGCAAGTGTTACCAGTCCTGCCCATCTGTAATGTTAATAGACAGTGGTAATTTAACAGGATAACAAAATTATTTGTGTCTAATAAGTGTTTGTTTCTCTTGAAGTCCCAGATTGAATAGCTGAATACATTTGTATAAACCAGTATTGTTCTTTGTTTAAAAAAAAAAAAAAAAAAATTATGCATCTTAATTTTGACATTTTTCTTCCCCAGTTTAAAAAAATGGTAGAGTATTTTCTTGGATATCGGTCTCAAACTTCTAGTATTGTGACAACCCTAAAAGGTTATTGTAATCGCTAACACAATTTACTGTATTGTTCTAGGAAACAAAAAATCTACAACTTAAACTTAATACAGCTCTAGCCCAAAGGTGGTCAAAGGTTATGCTTAGGTTAAGTAAAAGTTCTCCTTGTGACCATAGGCAGTATAAAAGTTTGATATTGTCAATGGTTGTGACCCACATTTCTGTGAATATCATGTCAGTTTCAGCTTAAAAGCTCTGTTGAAAAGTAACCATGCTCTGCCCCTTGAGCCCAGTAACCCATACCCATTTCTAGGTCTCCACTCTTCTCCCCTCCCGTTCCCTGTCTGTCTACATCAAGAGTCTTGTTGCTGGGGCTTAAAACCACCACTACACTTGTACAGATGGGCATGATAAGTAGATGAGAGGGGGAAAGGGATGAGAAATGCCAGAAGAGGTGGAAGAGAGGGTAAGACAGATGTGGCAGGGTGAGAGAAAAAAGCTAGAGGAGTTATCAGATTTCTTGGAAAAGTATGATAGTTCCAAACATGTACAAAATTTTTGGCTTCTCTAGTTATGACCTGATTGAAGATGTGCCTTTGAAGAGATTGAATTAAACTCAAAGCTCCCAGAGCTTCTTTTTTTTTTTTTTTTTTTTGGACTCTGGCCACTAAGATTAGGAGCAAACAGTAAATTGGAGCATGTTTTCCAACAGAAATCAGGATTACATCTACAAGTCACTGTTGCAGCAACACAGAAGCAAAGCTGGGGAAGTATATTTGATGCTCTATTTAAAACAGCAGCACCCGAAAATACTAGCCAGTCAGTAGCTAGCTTGTCCTCAGGCAGATCTGCAGCCGAGGAGATCTGGAGCAACTTAAATCTAGTCAGTTCAACAGAAACACAGAGTATCTCAAAAATGCATGGATTCTTTTATCCCCAATAGCACACTGAATATTAAAAAACAGTCTCCTTACTTGCTATAAATCAGTGTTACTGCTGACAAGCCTATCTAATTTAGAAGACTCAAGTCTAATCTAATTAGGTGGATTCTAATAAAAAGGCCATAATGATACATCTGCCAATTGGCTGACTGCAGATATACTGTCATATCAGCATTCATGCCAGTTAATACAGAAAACTGCAGGACAGAATCATCATAAATAGTACAGGTGTAACGATTCTCCAAACCTACAGGTCAGTTCATACCTCAGCTTTTGGGCTGTGGTTTCAGTTCATACCTCGGTTCTTCTTTAGAGGGGATTAAAAAAAACAAAAAAACAAACAAAAACAAACAAAAAAAAAAAACAACAACAGGAAAAATCTTTTTACCACAGACCTGATCACTTGATCATGATCAAAAAAATATTTTCAGTTCAGTCATTATGTGATCTTTAAAGGTACTTTTTGTAAATTTTTGTCTTTATAACACTTTAAAAACTTCTACAATTAACCCACGCTAACAACAGAAGAACAGGACAAACCACTGCTATGACTTTTATTTCTGCAATGTATTGCGCTGAAGCCAAACTAGAGCTGGACTGTACTTTCATTTTATTACCACGTTGTACAGCACGATGGTACAGCAAGTCGATGTACCCTTTATTTAAACATGGCAAGTCATTAACACACATTCTTATTTACAATGGCGGCCTGATAAAAGCCCCCTGGGGAAATGGAGGAAGGGAACGCGGCACACATCTGAAAATATGTCGACAAACCCACTGGTAGTACGCTGCTCCCAGGTGGTGAAAATTTTTGTTAAACTCTGAAGAGGGTAATTACAAAAAGTACCTTTAAAAATTACAGCTTTCACCAGACTAGTGTGCTAGCTGACATTATCCTTATTAAAATGCTTTAATGTATGATAAGAACATAGAAAATATTAAAATAAAAAGCATATCCAAAATGACAACTATAAGATTTTTCTCAAATTGATCTTAAAAAAAATCTACGGTCTGTTAGGCTCTAGTGGGATCCTGCTTGTTCATCAGTGAGCTTAATATGCAAGTGGATCCTAATCAACTCGCTATCAACTTTGATCATGTGGTAGGTTCTTATCTTGAAAGAAAAATTAAAGTGTGACAAAATTGTTCCCAGTCCAAAATTTTGAGCAGTGAAGCCCTTAACAGTCACTTTCAGACACACTGGAAGAGAACTGCATAACCCGACACATTTCTTTGTCCCTTTATTTACTTTGAATTAGATATATCTGCAAATATTTCGTTTTAGAACAGGTACTGTAAATACTGCAGCACTCAGCAGTACTACAGTATTCTATATGTCTATATATTACAACAATCGTCTCCAGCTGCTCAGCTGTGTTAAGCCAAACCTACAGAGCCATACTGACACCATGACTTTTATCACCTCACTCACTCTCCTTTAAAAGTATTTTTTAAAGACTAAAATTATACATGTAAACACATACCCAGCTGAAGATATGATATATACTTTATTCATCCCAAGGCAGGGAAATTCATTAAACTGCCAACATATGTGAATATGTGCAGAGCTGTGTGTAGGAACACATATTTCAGACAAAGACAAGCATGGCAATACTTTCGTTTTTGATGTTTTTGGGAAATTTATGTCCCATATGACTTGCCATGAAGTTCCGAAGAAATACTTCCCACTTCTAATGAAGCGTGTCCTCAGCATGGTGTCCTCTGTGTTTGAGTTCAGAAGTCACTGACCCTTCAAACATGTGAAACACTCCACAAGAGACACTGGGGCACATAGGAGTATGGAGTGGGAAGGAGAGTGCATTGTGTCACTTCCTTCTGAGTTAAACTGAACTACAGCCCGACCAATTTATTGATGGGCCGATATTATTGGTCAATATCAGCTATTTGCCGATACAACAGTATCTGCATTTATAATGGCCGATAAAGGAAAATGTAAAAAATAAAGAAGAGACAGCAGAAACACCCTTCTACTATGTCAGGAGTGTTGACGTTACATAGTTTGTCCACCAGAGGGCACTCTGCAACTTCCCTGTTGGCGACATGTTTGGAACGCGACAAACACAACAACCAGCTGATCCAAGCAGAGTCGGGCATAGCGTAAACTAGTAAATAAATAACTGGATTAACAAATGTTACGGAAATAGTAAATGGACTGGTACTTTTATAGCGCTTTTCTACTCAGTTATAAGTACTCAAAGCACTTCATGCCACATTCACCCAGTCACACACACACACATTCATACAGCGCTTTTATCTATATTTAAGCGCATAGCTAACATTCACACATTCACACTCACACTTGATGAATGCATCGGGGTATCTCGCCCAAGGATACTTCGGCATGCAGGCTAGGGGAGCCACGGATCGAACCACTGACCTTCCGATCAGTAAACGACCCGCGCTACCTCCTGACCCATAGCCACCCACGAAATCTATCAGATTTTTAAATCACCAAATTTCGGAAAGGCGTTTCAAATATGGGAAGCATAATAAAATCCTATCTGATAAGCTAGTTACTTAGGGACTATACAAACACTTTACGATGACACAGAAATAATAAGGATGGGAATCAACAACCAGTTCCAAAATTACCAGTCCATTGGACTCAATGCCTCCAAGCTTCCTTTTATCAACCCTGGGATATTTTTCAGGAAGCTGCCAATTGCAAAACAGCGATTCAAACCCACGGTAGTGGAGCTTCTAAATGATGTGCTGTGTTTAGATCCAGTGGTAATGGATCTCTCCAGTGGTGCTAAACCAAAGTAATGTAGTTCAAATGTTGAATACCATTCACCTACCAAACTGCTGCATAGAAAACTCATGATATCCATCCATCTGATGAAGGTCACCAGTCTGAAACGTTAGCATGCTTGTTGATATGGCCGGGATAAATCAGTGCAGATTTGCCAACTTTTTCCTGAAGTTTTGTGTAACGTATTCAACACAAAAATAATAATAGTTGTTTTAATGCTGAAATCATGCATGCAAATGCTTTTTTCACATACATAATTGCTCAGGAATTAACAGTGGAATTGATAAACTGAAGAATTGGTAATTGCTTTGTATCAATAAAATCTTGCCAATAGCCATCCTTAATAGACACAAATGAAATAAATATCCTGTTCAGCGATGAATAAAAGTCACATACAAGTTTAAAATCTTAGTAAAGCATTCACCATGTGTAAACCAAAAAAAGAGGAAGAAGAAATATTTGTCATGGTCATGAAGTTTGACCTGAAGAATTTTTAGATTTTATGGGCCAGTTTCTATTGGTGTGTGTGGGTGTGCGGCTTCTAGGAGAATGAAACCTCAAAAAGTCCCACTTGTAAAGTGACGGGAAGACTTTGGTAACTGTTAAACCACACCATGAAATTAGTATAAGCTGTGATTAGATTAGATGATCAGAGAAAAAAAAAAAAAGGAGAGAGAGAGAAAGAAAGATAGTCTTGGAAAGATTGGATAGCATGAATAGACATCGACTATGCAAGTCACTCAAGTCACATAACTTTCACTGTTTTTATCTTTCCCTTTGTTTGGTCCTTAAATTGCATCAGGTTATCTGCACAGTTGTTTGATAGAGTAGGTGGCCTGAGAGTGAGGGGGCTAAAGGTCATAGCAGCAGTGTGCTCATATATGGCTGAGTATCTGGGTAAATAGGATAAAGCGTCAGCTTCATCTATCATCAAAGAAACTGCCATTTAACATGTGCTAGTGGCAGAATAACAGCTGTTCAAACACTGTCAGCACACATAGGTAAAATCCTGATGCCCTAAGAGCCAATGAGCGCATGCAGATATGTGAAGTTGTGTGTGACGATGAACTGCTGGTTAAGGAATGTATGTGTGTCAGCGTTTAACACTGATAAGACAACATGAAAACATCACAACATGATGACACTTGTTAGAGTCAACACTGTGTGAACAAGTGTGAGCAATGCAGAGAAGGAATGAGGCGAGGCAGACAGACAAAAGTTAAGTGAGAGTTAGAGTGATAAAGACAAAGGGAATGACAGAGGCCGGGTTTTCTTTTCATATTTAGATTTTTTTTTAAGTTTTCAATATTTTTTCACTTGTCTGTTGATACAGAACTGAATCCAGCAGGTTATTAAACATTTTGAGAACCGAGCAGTGTTGTTTGATGTACGCAAACTCTCTCTGCTTTCTGGCTTTACTTGGAATTGTAAATGCATGACTCTATACTCACACTAAGGACATCACCAGAATCAATATTTATGATACCTTTTGATATAAAAATTCTGAAAGCCAGAGAGTACTTGGTTTTCTTGGGGTTTTTTTTTTGCTTGTTTTTAGTACTATAGGTACGGTAGGCAGTGTATGTACCGAGGCTGCAGTTCTTCTGGAACTGAGGGGGCAGCACACGCCTACAAGTGTTCTTGTCTATCTTTACATTAGAGTCCAACTGGATTTTTAAGACTGAGACCAATACCGATATTTGGCAATTTAAAAATCTGATGTATCGGCAGATATTGTTTTTTTCTCCCTTTCAGATACATGAAACATGAACAGATTTCCATAATATCTGCTGTGTAGTTATTTATGAGTCCATACCAATATAATATGACAATGTAGTTTAAAAATAACCTTGTTTCATTTCATTAGTTACACTCAGTTACACTCTGCCTGACTCTACTCAGATCAGCTGGTTGTTGTATTTGTGGTGTTCCAAATAAGTGTTGCCAACAGGGAAGTTGCAGTGCCCTCTGATGGACAAACTACGCAACACTATGGTTGAAGGGTGTTTCTCCCATCTCTGTACTTTTTTAGATTTTCATTTATCGGCTGTTATAAATGCTGATTTGGATATATCGGCAAATGGCTAATATCAGCCAATATATCGGTCAGGCTCTACTTTACATACTGAAGAGGAAGAAAAGGGATGCCCACAAGCACAGGAAAAATTACATATGGAAGATGGCAAATAGTGCAGCTGCTGCGATAACTCCACCCCGACTTGCTGATAAGAAGGCAGTAAGTGCTGGATGATAACTGATTCACAAAAGGAAATATGTAAACAATGCTATCGTGCTTTTCAGACCAAGGGAGGAAATACTTCCAATTTAGCAAAGCATCCAGATCTGTTCAAAGAACTCAAGGTGAATGAGTTTCAATTCAATATCCAACATCTTACGTTATCCTGAAATACACAGTACCATTTTGTTTGAGACAGCTGGCATTGCCGTTGTAAAATCAACTCTGTTCCATAGGCTAAACTGTTTGCAATGGCTAACATTATAGAAATGCCTAATGCTCATGTGGACACGTTTTCAAAGGGAGAAATGTTTCATTACTCATCCAAGTGACTTATTGAGTCTCAGCTGACTGCAGGTTTCCCCAACCTTTTAAACACGACATCTGCATAACAATCAAAACTAGCACCATTACATAACAATGAGCCACAAGCTCAGTTTCATGATCGTTACATGCAAATTGTCATGACCACTGTAAATAGCCACGTGTACTATTCATAGAGAATTGGGAAATGGCTGCAATCACAGCATTATAAGATGAAAGGTGAAAGATGTTCTATTGGGCCTCCTCCTCGGTTCAGAGATGGTCATTCCCTTTTTACATAAATGGTCTCCATGACTCCCCACTCAAACCAGCGTTCAACGGTGGTTTGAGTGGGGTTGTCCTTGAAGGAGTGGTCACTGGCCTATACGAGCAAACAGACTGTAAAGACCTGGCCTGATAAAGTAGCTCTTCTGTGCTGTGCTATGTGCTTAGCCAGAGGTTATTTGGTTTCCCTGATGTATAATTCAAGATAATCCTCCTCTAATCACCCACATACACTATATTGCCCTGTTAATGCTAGGGGACCCAATCCTTGGGGTGGACCAATTTCTGGTGTAGTGTGTTTTGGAGTTTGAAACCCACTGAGATGTTTTGAAAATATGTGTATCTCAGCTGTTCCGACACCCTGATGCATAAGGGATCAGTACATCTTTCACCATCTTACAATGCTATGATTGCAGCCATTCCCCAATTCTCTGAATAGTACACAGGGCCATTGATTAATGGTCATGACAATTTGCATTTCAATGATCATGAAACTGATCCCGTGGCTCACTGTTATGCAATGGTGCTGGTTTCGATTGTTATGCAGCTGTGCTGTTTGGAAACCTGCAGTCAGTTGAAATCATTTCTCCCACTGAAAATGTTTCGCTGAGATGCACTGAATCAACTTTCTGGGATTTCCTGACCCGGATTATTGAACAGGGATCAAGATGTAAATGGTTAAGATAACACAATGTAACTAACGTTATGCCCTGTAGCAATGTTAGCAGGCTACTCAGCAACCATCAGTCTGTGTCCTGTCAACAAAATATAATGTTAACATTTTAAATGAATGATCATGACCATGCCAGTGATTTAAAATAACTTTTTAATAAAGGAGTTTATGTTTAATTACATGGGATAATTATTTTTCTGGTAGCGAATTGGGTATCGAGAATCACGCAGTTCTACTGGCATTGGTACAGATGACTACATTTCTGGTTTTGTGACATCCATAACTCACATGCTCTTAAACATTCACACAACAACGCTTAATGCTATGCAGTGGAGTGTCTATAGACAAACTGAGCAATATTTAATTATGCACCAGCTGCTACAGAGAGTGGCACAAAAATGCATTACAGGCTTGCGAGGTAAGATGTGTGGGGAAAACACTCACTTAACATATACAATATAGAACTCATGTATTAAACTCAAAGCAGTGAATGACAATGACTAATGAAAGTAATTTTCACTAATGAAGAAATTATTTGTATAAAATTGACCTACAGGGTTGGCAATTGCCCTTCCTCCAGCAATAACAGGACAATAACAGTATTTTATTACTATATATTCTTTTCTTTCATCACCCTCGCTATTGTTCTCCTTTACCATCCGTCTCTGCCACCATCATCTCCATTCATGTGACCTCTAAATGTCCCAACCCAGGCCTCCATTTCTGCTGCTGCCTTCCTTCAATTTCCTTCCCTTCACCTTCACTGTATTACCCCTGCTTTCCTGCTGCATTTATATGTCCTTTCCCTCGTATGCAAGAGAGGAGGAAATGACAGCTGGTCCTCAAAGTCTCCAGAGATGATGAATTGGGAATTTTATGAGGATAAGCCTCCTGGTAGCTAACAGACAAACACTGTCAATTCATTCAGACACATCAATAGCTCTTAACATACAGCCCTTCCACCTTCTGCCTGGCTGCTTGGCATCCTGCTCATTCACCGTTTTCCCATCCTAACACACACACACACACACACACACACAGAGCTTGCTTGGCAGAGCTTGGCAGTGCTTCATCAGCCTGAACCTTGGCATTAGCAGCCTGCTGCGGCTGAATGGAGGCCTCAGTGGCTCTCTGATGAGGAGGAGAAAAAAAAAAAAGAGAGAAAATGATGCAGAGAGAAGAGAAAGAGAGCAGAAAAGCTTAGACAAGACGAATGTGCAAATTGAAATGTGTGTAGCAATGCAAGGGAAGCAATGACAGACTGAGAGAGTGACTCTCAGAGAAAAAACAGACATGGAGGAGAGAGAGAAACAAGGGGAGTGACTCCACAGAATGCAGAGCAGGTAGCTGACAGAGTGGATTACTGCAGCAGGAATGCAGCAGTGGCTGCAGGATGAAGGAAAGGAAGAGAAGAGAGGGAGCAAGAGATGTAGCAGAAGGTAAAACAATGACGTGTTTCAGAGGAGATGTGTGTCCCTGTGGGATGATGCAGTACTTACTTAGATTGTCTTGCTGTAACTAAGAGCAGTGTCTGACAGTGGATTGCACAAGTATTTCATGGGAAAAAAAGTGATAAACTAAGCTGAGTGTTACACTTCATTAATAGTGTGAATCATTCATAAATGAAAAGAATCATGCTTCTGTGTATGAGAGGCCTACATAGGACTGGGAAAATGCCTTTCAGATTCTCCTGTTTTATTACTGGTTTTAATGGTATTGAAGTATTACTTAGGATGAATTCAGCTTAAGCAGGATGTGAACTAGCATCCAGAATAATAAACACATGTAATGGCAGTTTAGACACACAGAGCACACCTTGGCCACATAGACCTTATACAGTTGTGTGAGCAGACAGCTAGGGAGACGGTGATACATACACCTATCTCAGCTGACTAATCTGAGGTA
>VUQI01017391.1:1184-21919 GCA_015106735.1 Paratilapia polleni
ATCCCAAAAATAAAAAAAAAAACATTAAAAAAAAAAAAAAAAAGGGAAAAAAAAAAAAAAAAAAAGAAAAAAAGTTACCCGCATATTCTTACAAACCAACTTCAGTTAAAGGAAATTGCAAGGAGCACACAGTGCCATACAAAACATTGTTTTCAAAGAATAGTTTGACATTTTGGGAAATTTCCCCATCTGCTTGCTATGAAGAAAAAAAAAAAAAAAGTTCAGCTAGTACAAAGAACAACTCATTAATCATGTTGCTATTCATTACGCTGCACATTTCTTAAGTACAATTTGTGATTTTAGTGAGATTTATTTTATAATTACTGTAATGCTGACAGTTAACAGGTGGAGAGCACATTACAGAAGTGTTGGACAAATGTGTAAATTATCACTTCTCTAGAAAAATCCACAGTAAATTACCCTTTCCAGTTTTGCTAAATTGCATCGTTTATCTGTCAGTTTTAGATAAACTGCTTTCAGTCTTTATGCTACCATGTATAGCTCCGTGTTAGATGCATCAACATGACACTAAGTTGGATTTCCAACACAGCAAGAAAAAGTCAATTTCCCAAATTGTCAAACCACTCCTTTAAGCCTTCACAAAAATATAAAACAAAATTCTCTTCTGAAGCAAACTAATTACAATTCTCAATTTGCATTTGTTATACATACATATTCCATGAAATGGAAAAAAAAAAAAAAAAATCCCCTCCACAACATGCATTTACACATTACAGGAACTTATATTTCCTATTATAAAACACACCCCTGGTGAACACGGTGGTTATTTCCATCTCTCACCGACTGCTATGCACATTTTTAACATGCTTTTTCAGGTGGCCTGTCTGTGTGAATTTCTTTGGGCAGTGTGGACAGGAATGTGGTTTCTCCCCTGTATGAGTATACTTGTGCCTTTTTAGGTTATTGTAGTCTAAAAATCCTTTTCCACAGTACGGACACCAGTGTCTCTTCTCTCCATTATGCCATCGCAAATGCACATTTAATTCTACTCGCCTTGTGAATCTTCTTTCACAGTGGGTGCATTGGAATGGTTTCTCTCCAGTGTGGATCCGAATGTGAACTTCTACATCTCGTTTTGTGAAGAATCCTTTGTTGCAGATCTGGCAAATAAAAGGTTTTATCCTGCCGTGCACCATTTGGACATGTTTTGTGAGGCCAAAGCGGTAGACAAAGCCCTTCCCGCAATGCTGGCAGATATGTATCCGACCATTGCGGTGCACTCGGCCGTGTCGTTTAAAGCTCTTGGAGTCTGGGAAACTCTTCCCACAGAATGTGCATGAGAAGGGCCGGTGTCCTGTATGAAGACTGACATGGCTCTCCAATGCAGCACTGCTGCTGAGAATTCGACCACATTCCCCACACTGGTTCCTTAGCAGGTGCCTACCTATGACTGACAAAGGCTGTAAAGGTGATACAATCGGTGATGTAACTAATTTGGGTGGGGAAGAAACATTAGGGGAGCAACCAAAGTTTTGATTTTCAGATCCCGTCTCTGTCTTTACAGGCAATTGAGACGACTCCTTTTCCCCTGCTGGAGGCATTTCACTTTCTGTCATTATAGGGGGTATCCATACTTTAGCTCTACATTTTTTCACAACCTCGCAGTTGGTCTGGTTCTCTGATAATTGACTTGTCTGTAATTTAGATTTGTTAGACTTTTTCATTTTAGCTATTCTCTTTACTTTTGCTGCTTTAGCCAACTTCATAGCATTAATAACTTTAAAACCCTTTTTAGGACCAATAACATCTTGAATTAGTCTGGGCTTCTTAGCAGGTGTTGATTCCTCACTTCTTTTAGGACTGATACCATTTTTAGCCACTGTAGGGGATTTCACACTTGGGGAACCAGTTTCACTTCTGTTTCTTTTGGTAATAGCGCCATCTGTGGTTATATTGAAAGAATTTGATTCCCTTTTAATCCGTTTTGTCCTAGAGTCATCCTTGTTGAAAAGTGAACTCCTACGGGTGCCAGACTGCCTTAAACTAGATATTCTGGGACTAACAGATGGGAATTCAATCTTTTTAGGACCAGGGCCTTCTCTGGTTGACCGTGTAGAACTGGATTTTATAGGGTTTCCATCATTTTGAGTCATATTTAGACTAGCGTTTTCTTTAGTTGAGCTAGGACTTCTAGAACTCAAAGAACTTGATTTGTTATTATTAGAGCCTATACGTTCTCTACCTGAAGTAGACCTCTTCGGACTCACAGAACTGGATTTCTTATTTTTAGGACAGGCACCATCTCTAACTAAAGACCTCCTAGGACTCACTGAAGTTGAGTTAATCATTTTAGGGCTAGCAGTTTCTTTATTTGAGCTAGACTCTGTAGGACTCACTGATGTGGACTGTTTGTGTTCTGTGCCTACACCATCTCTACAAGTACTGTCCCTCCTAGGAATCACAGGGTTGGAATCACTAGTAGCCTTACACCTCCTAGGAGTGACAGAAGTTGGTTCATTATCAGTCATCTTGGGTATATCATCGCCATTACACAGTTCAGATCTTACAGGACTAATGGAAGAGGGGCTATTGGTAATCGTTCTTAGAGATGTATTATCTTCAACCACATCTATCTTTTTAGGGCTAATGGGACTAGTTTCCATAGTTGTGTTTTTGCCATTAAGACTGCCATTCTCTAATCCAAGTTTCTCAGGACTTATACTGGCAGTTTCACTTTCTGAGTTCCCTTCCGGTTTTGTTTCAGTTCTTCTAGCTTGCAAGTGAGTTTTCAGATGACTTCGCAAGCGGGCGACCAGAGAGTTTTTCTGTAAGCTTTTCTTGTCACAGGTGCTTGTCCCTGTGAAAGAAGTTCTACCATCTGCAAAGTCAGAGTTGGCCTGTACCAAAATGGAAAGAGGAAACATGAATTTAGAAAACAAAACAATGCAATATAAATAAATCACATCACATTTTGCAGGGGCTCTAATTAAATATGAAGAAAATAAAAAACAATGACTATCAATCGATTTAACATAACTGTCAATTTACATAAGTTACAGACCCTCATTCCGCTTCAAAATAATATATAAAATAAAGACAATGCTATATCAGTCTATGTTAATTATTTATCCTTTAGGTACCCACTATTAGCTGTTTCAATGTAAAGTAACCAGGGAAATTATGAATTGAACCCCATGTACCAAATTGTATTTACCTTTTTTTCTGGTTCTTGAACTATTGGTGAAACTGCCAGCTGGGCCAAGAACTGTGTTTTAGTCATCTGTAAGTGAGGGTCAGATGCCTCTTTTGACATGGAGGTAAGCTGTATGATGGCACCTGATTCATTCTCTTGCACTTCTTTGTTGTCTAAATTAGGGGTGGGTTCAATAGATGTGGTGGGTGCAGATGTTTCAGATGACAACAGAGCCCTTTCTTGAATATTATTTGACATTTCCGACTTCTGAGGTGCATTTAGAGACACAGCAATAGGTGTTTCTGTTAAATTTAAACAAATGTTAGAAGAGGAAACTGGCATCTCTGAGACTGCTGGTTTTGAAATTTTCTCTTGCACAGGACCTTCAGAAAATCCTTTTGAGAGCAGTCTTGAAACCAAAACTGATCCTTTGGGGGATATTGAAAATGGGAGTTTGGTTAATCTGACCACTGCAGTGAGTTTCTGTTCAACCGTCAGTTGTACTGCTGGAAAAACAGATGTTGGCAATATCTCAACTGACTGTTCTAAACTGGAGAGGGTTTCTGCAGAAGCACTTGTCATTTGAGAAACAGAGGCAGTTTGTTTCAGAGATTCAATGGTGTCCATTGTGTTGTCACTTTCTTGAGACAATGCTGTGTCATTGGAAGCTAAAACATTTAACTCCTGTGAAGTGGAAGTCAATTGTGCTGATGTCCCAGTAACAGGAACATCATGAGGTGCCGTTGTCTCTTGCGTTGCTGTCACAACAGTTGTCTGTGATTGATGTTCATTTGATCCCACCGCCGCCAACTTTCTTGGAACTATAATTGTTATTTTTTTGTGTGGTAGACCACCCAACTGCTGATTTGCTAAGGGTTTGGTCAATTGTGAAATAAGGAGTGATTTCGTGGAGGTAATGTCTGTTTTTTGAGGAAGACAGGAAAGGGGAGGTGACAACTCTGCAATTGTAGAAGTTGGAGAAAGAAAACTATCATCTGCAGCTGTTGACTCTGTAGTGGAAAACTTTGTTGGAGACACTGATGCTATATTATGAGATGATCCTACCCTTGGAACAACAGTTATTATTTTAGCTCCCTTTTTACTCAGTTTTTTGAGTGTTAGAGGATGGGGAGATGGCTGGACAGTAGTTTGAGTTACAGCATTTGATGAAACATGCTGTTCTGGCATAACAAATGGAATGTGGGTATCATTGGTTTCTACAGTTAACTGAGATTTAACAGGAAGTGTCTGTGGCTCAGCTGGGATCTCGTCCACTGTTTGTAAAGTATCCACACATGTAGCACAATGTGTCTGAGGTGGTGACATTCTTTGGGAAGAGGGGAATATATTTTCCATTGTCGACAGATTCATGGCTTCAACTAGCAGCATTGCATCCTGAAGTGTTACACTAGTGCGGCGTTCCTTGTGCTGATCTGTTGTCACTTGTCGTGACTCCAATGGAGAAGTGTTCAGTGTTCCACCTGCAGATGAAACTTCAGTGGATGGAGCCTGAATCGCCTCTTCTACGCCCATGGGAATCCCTTGAGTTTCAGGGTTTTTTGGCTTTTCAGAAAAACAACTGCCACTCAGAGACAAAACTGAAGCAGGCAAAGAACCAGCATTTCTGCTGTCCATGTCTTCTAAAGCAGTGTTTGCCATCTCCTGGACAGATGGAGTGATAATAGATAAAGTCTCTTTAGACTGAACTAGAGATGCATCAACCCCCTCACCTCTTACTAAAGGGGTGTTTAACCCTTCCTGGTCTTTTAAAACATCAACAGATGATGACCCAAGTATTTCTTTTTGTTTCATTTTCTTTGGTGGCCGTCCTCTTCTACGATGTACCGTCAAATTAGTCTTGGAAGTAGCTTCATCTTCTGCCATGGTATTTTTTAATTCTTCAGAAGCAACTTTGTCGACCAGTATGGACTCTGCTAACTGTTCCTCTGCACAGTGCACATCTGTATGTGGTTGTACAGTAATATTAGTTTGTTCATTTGCCAACATTTCACCAGCTCTTTGACAATGTTGAGGGACCTGTCTCTCTACTTCTGATATCTCCTGACGACCTTCAGACTCTTCTTTGATATTGTCCTTCATTGCAGCAAGTGAAATAACTAATGAATGCTCTGGATCAGATATCTGGCTCTGAGCGCCCTCTGAACTGCTACTCACTCCCAAACAGGGTACTTCTCGGACCACTTTGGTCTCTCCATCTTTTTGAGCCGATGTAATTTCTTCTGTTGAACTTTCTTGGTTATTAAGGGCCCCTTCATTTTCAGTTCCATTTAAAGAGACGTGTAAAGAACCTGTGCACAGCAGTAATAAAGACATCAGAAGAAACATAAGGGAAAAAAATAAACTGTAGCTAAAATCATAGTGAAAATGGCTGAATACCAAACATTTAGCAAATTGATGAATTTTTTTTCTAAATGTTACATAGCACATAAAATCATTTTACGGGAACTGTGATGTAACGGTATACATATTAACCTTTTTTCAGATCTGCTAGATGTTTTGATTCAGCACACATCCCGTTGTAACACTGAGATATACTGTACAGTGTTGTCCACACAGCAAGTGTACTGCCCAAATATACACTTATCTAAGAGAATGATGCAATCAATTTAACAGTGAACAAAACCCTCACCCCCAGCCCTTCCTATCATGTGCTTACTGGCTGGCTCACTGGCCATGCTGCTATTCTGGCGGTCTTCAATATCAATTAGCTGCTTCCCCAGAGAGTTTCTCGTGGTTGGATTTATTCACATTCCACCATTTTGAAGTGTAGTTAGTATTAGTATTTTTTGTTCTGCTCTAACCAGAACCTGCAGGAGGTAAAGAAGCTCACTGAGTTCACTGAGGTTGCAGAGCAGAATGAGGACTACCGTTGCTAACTGTTCTCCCAGATGGTGGTACTGGAGTTCATTCGCAGGACTAGAGTCTCACAGAAGCAACTGATTACAATGCGCAGTTAACTAGACTCATTTAAATGTCACAAAATATTTGTGAAATATTACATTTGCCAGGGTGCAATTTCATCAATATTATTTAATATCTAAATCTTACAAATTTTTTATTTAAAAATTTTACCAGTTTAAATTCCTCACCTGAATTATTACTAAAGGCTTGTTCAGAGACCACTGCAGACTCAACTTCTTCTTGCTTCAATGCAGACTGCAGAGAAGTATCATTGTACGATTCCTGTAGGAGGATGACACACATTTAAATTTTGAGAAGATATTGAGGGTTTGCAAACACGTGATGTTAACTTGTCTGCCATTTTTGGACATGTGACAATCATGGTGACAATGTAGGACCAAGTGAAAAAGGCCCCAGTCACACAGGCCTACAGACCAGTCTTCGACCATCTGGCAACCAGTAGTGAGGGAAAAATTTGTGTTCCCCAACTGATTGTGAGTGGTTGCAGAAGGTTGATGGCAATCTCAGGGGAAAATGATTAATAAAGCCAGTCACACAGGCCTACAGACCAGTCAGTGACCCCCACCTGTTACTAGGGAAAATGTGTATTCCCTAACTGGCTGGGAAAAACCTCTTTGTGATTGCTTTGGTTGCTAGCATACTGCTGTGGTTGTAGTTTGAATGGAAGTGATGCACTTGTCTACAAACACTGGCCAGTTACTCTCCAAGCTGTTGTGAAACTGTGAAAAGTGCGACAAAAAACAGAAATGGAGACTGTTTGCCTTCAAAGTAAAAGTTACACCTTATGAAAGATGTTGACTGCAGTGCTGAGGGACAACTTTTACTTTGAAGGCGAACCTTCTCCACTTCCAGTTTGCGTTACACTTTTTAAAAATTGTACTACCGCTAGTAGTTAGTAAGTATTTCCAGACAAATATGAAAAACGTTGCGCCATTCAAACTTTTTGGTGCAGCACCTTCTTTGCATCCGATTTCACCCAGCGAGAGCTAGCAACCTCCAGGATCCACTGCCAACCAGTCGGGCAATACACATTTTTCCCTAGCAACCAGTGGCTGTATCATGTCCGATATGGCGGACAACTCTCAAGCAATGTGTGCACAACGTCCTGTGAAAAACCTCACTATGAAAATGAGAAAATTTTATTTTTTTCAATTCTAGGATACACACGCACCTCCTGTTTGACAAGTATAAATGTCATCTGAGAATTTCCTCCTTGCTCTTGCAAACCGTATCCAATTCTCTCACCAGCATATAACAGTTGTTGGTTTTTTAATGATGAACACCCCAGTGGTTGACACTGCTCGACCAACATTGTGCGGAAAGAGACAATATCTGTAAACATAAACACACACAAAAAAAGATAACTGGTTATGTTTAGGAATACAGTCCTAAATCCAAAAATATGGTTACAGTTAAAGTTGCACATCATTTAAGTATGTTAAGAATTTCCAGGGAAATAATCAACTAATCTAAGTAATCTAGTAAAAATACACAAAAGACAGTCTGAGCACAATGTAATGGTTGAGGTTAACCACTATCTGTAGAAATACTGTGGATGTATTTAAGAACATCCTCAGATATTCTTCGATAACCAAGTTGGATTTTAAATGCAGCTGAAATGTGTGGCACTCTGTGCCGTTCATAATACACTTTATGTCAAATTAGTTTGCAGAATGTGGCACACTTGACCACTGCAACAACAACCTGCAAGCCTATAAGTTGTTAAGTCCCTAGTCCCATTGTCAGAGAGACTCCAATGCCACCACCTTGAACTGCAGTTGGCAGTGGTAGACCTTGTTCTTCTCTGAAAATCTGCTGGAAGCTGGAAGGCCACTAACCACGAGCGGCAAAGGGTATAGAGCTATTGCCCCTATGTTGTGCTCACAAAAGCTACAGTTAGACCCAACAGTTAATTGGCATTGTATATGAAAACATTTTTTAAAAAAGAAGAATTAATTTGGTTAGTGCAAGTATACATATTTTAAGACTGTTTACTGTTATATTGATCTAATATAACAATAAACTAAATATCTTAGTGTGTAAACTGCTGTTTGGACAAAGCAAGAAATTTCAAGCAGTCACCTTGGACTTAATAGTTGTGACAGGCATTTTAGTTATTTTATGACTTTTACTAGATCAAACAGTAATAATAATAATAATAATAATAATAATAATAATAATAATAATAATAGTAATAATCACTGGTTTCAGCCATATTCAAATCAATTTTGTTCATAATGTAATCACATAATGTTACGGTTATAAAATCCATTACGAAAGCTCTGAATATTCACCGTTGATCTTTTGTGTCCTGGAGCACAAAATAAAAAAAACATTTAGGACAGCCCTACTGACTGGACTTCCAGGACTGCATTTCCTGTCCAACGAGTAGGTGAAATAACACAGCACCACCAACATAGCCCTACTGCCTTTAGCCTATCGACAGTATGAAAGACAGACGTAGCTACTGCAATGTCACCCATTGGTTTGTGAAGTCCCGTTCTGAAGCCTCGAAATGAGCATTTTCCCTGTTGCCATCTTGGTGTTTCAAAACTGGATGTGACGACGAGGGGCGGATCTGACAGTAAAACTGTATGCTCATTGGCTACCAACCTGTCAATCACAAGCCAATAAGCATATCCTGGATAATCCTCCTCAATGACACTCAGAATAACCAAAATTTACAAAATGGACTCAATCTTTTATATAATATGACCCAAGTTGGGCGACTAAGACTATAAACTCAGCAGCAAAGTCTATGGGCAATTTTCCCATAGACTTCTACAGGACTGGAAATCTTTTTGAAACCACAGCTATCGTCCCCCCAGTGGCCATTAAAAAGACTGCAGGTTTAAGGCACTTCTGCATTGGCTTCACTTTTCAGACCTGGAAGTGACGTCCAAGTTTTATACTGTCTATGATTTAGCCACTCTACGCAATAGCTGTCTTGCACCTCACCTTTAAGAAAGGCTGTTTGCAGAGCTGTAAACTGTTCCAATTTCAGACATTTCCGCAAAACATACTGTGAAAGCAATTTTTGCTAACATAACTGAAATATATTATTTATTTATAGCACCAAATCACAACAACAGTCGCCTCAAGACGCTTTATATTTTAGGGCAAACCCCAACAGTCAGACGACCCCTCTATGAGCAAGCACTTGGCAATGGTGGGAAGGAAAAACTCCCTTTTAACAGGAAGAAACCTCTGGCAGAACCAGGCTCAGGGAGGGCAGCCATCTGCCACGACTGGTTGGGGGTGTGGGGAAACAGAAGAGAGAAGAGGGAGACAGGAAAAAAGACACACTATGGAAGAGAGACAGAGTTTAAAAATGACTCCAAGAGTCCTCACAGTGTCCCTAGAGGCAAAAGTAATGCCATCGAGAGTAACTATCTGGTTAGATGCCACATTTCTAAGATTTCTAGGGCCAAGTACAATAACTGCAGTTTTATCTGAATTTAGAAGTAGGAAATTAGAGGTCATCCAGGCCTTGATATCTTTAAGACATGCCTGTAGTTTAACTAATTGGTGTGTGTCATCTGGCTTCATGGATAAATAGAGCTGGGTATCATCTGCATAGCAATGAAAATGTATGCTATGTTTACAACAGTAGAGAACTGGCCCTCAGTGCTTCAGCAATAGAGATGCAAGATTGGTTTGGTTCATACTTCAATTTTTGGTCCACAATTTTCACTAATACCTCAGGTGAGTAACAAAAATGTTTTATTTTTTTTTGTTTGTTTTTTTTGTTTTGGGGGGGGGGGGGCAAACAAACAAAACCCCACTTTTTTCCCCCCCACAGGCCTAAAAACTTGACTGGCTCATAAACAACTAATAAGTTCCATTATTCTATTGTTTTTAAAGGTTATTACCGGATTGATCTTTAAACATCACATTAGGGTATGATTAAATAGAACTGTAATACAATTTTATGGCAGTTTGTATTGTGGTTTCGGTTTCAGAATTGTTACACACCTTCTCAATATCCAAATAAAGGTATGGACTAAAGATGGATATTGATAAAATTTTGATTCAGTTCTGTACAATTTAATTTTATTTGTATAAAGAGTTGACTCTGCACTTGAATGGCATTCTGCCAGTGCCATTAAAGACCGTCTAATTCGTTATCAGTCCCCTTATTCAGTTTCCGGTGTGGGAAAAGGATAGGCCTACAGAGCATTTCAGCAACAACACAACTGATTTATCGTCTCTGAGACTGAATATAGTGTACAAACAGTAAGAAACAGGCTTGCATGTGACTTGGGTGTGCAAAAGATCCACTGCCACAAGTTTGACGTAATACATTTGCAACGTGTGACTGTCAGTAAAATATGGCAGCACTGACAAAAGGAACTGATATGCTTGAGGGCATAAAAGTCTGATTGGGCAAGACGGAACTGGAGCTTGCTTCCCATAGCTAATCTGTATTTTACTCTATTTTACTCTATTTTAACTGTACTTCAAAACTGTATATTGACAATAGTCAATATACAAGTTGATATGGTGATTCTGATCAGCAAAACCACAGCCCATTTAGCCCAAGCCAACATACTAGTATTTGCACTCATTTGAATATTTATGGAGTGCACCTCCTTTCCATTCTATGCTGTAAATTTTGTGTCATCACAAATGTATATACATATATATATTAGATTGTATTTTTTTTTAACGTGTTAGACCTTTATCCAGCCATAACGTGCTGAATTTTTAAGTTGGGACCAACCTTCACTGTCCTCTAAAACAAGAGCAACTAGTATGGTTTCCCTCCCATCTTGGATCCCACGCTCTTGATGACTAAGCTGATAACCAGACATTAAGCGACAGGAACTTTTATGTGTTCCGGTTAACATTAATACATGTAAAATGTTGGCTAAAAACAACAGACAGCATTATGCGGCAATTATAACTGTTAATATTAGTTAGCTTAGGTTGGCTAACAGGCAGCATAACTCACCACATTGAACAGCTGTGTCGCATTTCTCAGAGTCCTCGCTTTGCCCAGGAAGAGGGTCATTTCCTCTGTGGTAACCATCCGGCTGGCTCTTCGCATTCTCAAACTGGCTGCATTTTGTTTTGAGGTCCTCGTTCTCCTTCTTGATTCTGGATATTTCTGCCTTCAGCTCGTCAACCATAGTTTCGTAAAGTTTCGTGGTTTCTGCAACAGCGCTCTTCAGCATGCTCTCCATGAAAGAGGCATACTTCGTCTGAAAGTCGTCCGAAGACATCTTGGTATGGTTTACTGCTCCTCCTGGATTTCGACAGGGGTCAACCTCGCAGAGCGTCTTTACTCTGGCGTTTCTTTAAAAACACGGAATTAGGAGCTCGACCAACATGGCTTCTTCACATGGACGGACGGACGCGGTCTCTGCTTTGTGTGACGCACATTGGCTGACTTGCGCAAACATCCGGTGTTTCACTTCAGCCCCCAAACTTTGCTTTTGTATGTGTTCAATCGGTAAGGAAGAAATAAACTGGCAGTTCTGTCAGAGCTGAATTACCACCAATGTTGCATGTTCCAATACAACATCAAGAAACCTCAATCTTTCCGTTGCAGCTGAGATTATGCGTTCTTCTTCTTCTTTTTCCTCTAATGGCGGTTGGCAAACAGGTTTTAAGTGTATTACCGCCACCATCTGGATTGGAGGGTTAATCAGAACCACTTACTATATCCGGGGTGTCAAATTTATTTTAGTTCATGGGCCACACACAGGCTTGAGCTCCAGTAGACCAGATCAATAATACCATTGCATAACGAATTATATTTATTTATTTTAAAAGCATATATTCATACCCTCTCCCTCCTAAAGTGAAAGAAGTGAACTAGAAAAATATTAAATAAAATTTAACTAATATATTCTTAACAGTGAGGTTAATTATGGATGCAAATAACTATATATTCTGTTTAAAAAAAGCACCCATCCATTTTTTTCTTTCTTTAAGTGTATAGAAGTACATTCTGAAAACGTCCACCTGAGCCATAGTCAAGATTTTTTCCTCAAACTGTAGTGAACGACACTCCTCAACGCACCCACTTAAAAAGCTGACAATAAAAAGGTATTATTTCTTGTTAAATTATAAGGAATCAATGTGCAAAAACATCATGAGATTTCTGCAGATAAACAAATGAGTTTTCAACAATATATATCAGCTTTTTTTTTAACCTTCATTGAGTCTGTGATGATGTGTACACTACAATTTAGAGACCATAGTGGAAAGCCATAAAGCATTCACATGCAGAGTTTTGTAACTAAACAGCAATAGCACTTTTCATCTTTATGATTACTTAGTTCTTCTTCTTCTTCTTGTTCTTCTTTGAGCTGCTCCCTTTAGGTGTGGCCAGAGTGGATCATCTGCCTCCATCTCACCCTATCCCTAGCATCCTCTTCTGTCACACCAACCATCTGCATGTCCTCCTTCACTACATCCTTTGTCCATTGTTATATCCACTATCCCTGCTCTGTACATGTCAAAACCATTCTTCTTTCCACTATATCAGCCAGCTCTCTCCCTTTGCTAATCATAGTCCCTATATATTTAAATCCCTACTCTCACCTCTGCACTCCTCCCTTTCCTTCCCTCTCTCACACAATCTAGTGTACTCATAGTGCTGGTCCAAAATAAATGGGAGTGTTGTGTCAGGAAGGCCATCCAGTGTAAAATCTGTACCAAATCAAAATCTGTCTGCTGTAGCGACCCCCTGGGAAATAAGGGAGCAGCTGAAGGTACCTATTCTGAAGGAATTTGATGTTGAGGAGGCAATAAGGAGAAAGTATATTTCACTTCCTCTCCCTCCTAAAGTGAAAGAGGTGAACTTTAAAATTCTAAATGAGATTTAACTAAACTAACAAATTCTTATGACTGAGGTTTAATTTGGATAGCTGTGTATTCTTAATATTAATTTTGGAACTTTTTTATTTCACTGTGAATCAGTGCAGGCTTTCTGAAGCAATATATGGAGCTGGCTACGCTCCAAGAGGACTAAATTACACCTTTGACAATGAAAACAATCAAATTTGGAATATGTGTTGAAAACCGGAATTTTGACTTTCTTCTTAATGTTTTATTGTTATTATTTATTTGCACATAAATGTGTGCTTTTTAAAACTAAACCATGAAGAAGTCAATGGCTGAACATGGTTAACATCTTAAATAAGTTGTTTGAAGCTCGTAACCAACAAAAGAGCCCTTAAGTTAGTTTCCTTAACCAGTTACCATTAAATTAATTTGAGATGAGCCTCTTTTACTTCTGTGACACAGACTGAAATTTATGCTTATATTATTTATCTATTTGGTATTATTATTTTCTGTTTGTTTATTTGTTTACATGTATATCTTTAAATTGTTTGTCAGATGTCTTTTTATACATTGAATAATGAAAGTGCTTTGTTTGTTTGTATTTTCATGTTTATTAATAAAATTTTGACGAAAAGTGTAATTAGCTGTATTTCCATATTCATTCACCCTAAAATGTGTCAGTATTTCTTGGCTAATGTTCCTTTTCTTTCCATGTTTTCCTAAATAACATTTTCTATTCTTTTTAGTTTAACAATGCTTTATGCCAATGTGTATCCCTTGTTCTTAATACCATGTTAATCATTATCTTCTAACCATAAACTTTCCTATTACTTAATATGCATTTAATCATACCCGTGTATTTCTGTGTAATCGTGTATTTCTTCCTAATATGACAATACTTCCTCCAGTACCGTCAATTAGTGCTTTTTTTCTTAAGCATATTTCACACTAATGCCCATTTTCTCTTTTCTTTCTTCCGTCGTTTGAAGTATGTACCAATCGACGACCCGTATTTAAGTACCGGAAGTGTCGTTGTTTACGGAATCAGGAGAAATGTCACCGATTTGTAACGCAAGAGTACAGCTAAGCTACTGAATTACTTTTTCTGCTAAACCGTTTTTTCAAGAAATACACAATATATGTTGAAGATTTCAAGCGAGCTTATATTGTTTATTAAATAGTGGCCAAACTCTGTAACGTTGAATATAAATCAGAACTAATGCAGCAAGCTAGTTGCAGCTAACGTTAGCATGACACTTTGTTTAAATAGCAGGCTTCATGTGATGGAAGCAACCAAACTGTAAACGTGGACAACCGATACAGCCTATAAAACGTTAACTACACGAAAACCCACGTGTAAGAAGCTGACACATCTGCCTTAGAGACACCGACGTTAGCTGTGGTCAACAAACACTCAACTACAGGCTGTGAAGTGCCAGGCATTTTCTTTTCCTTTTTTCAGTTTACTCAAAAGACTGTTTAACCCACATCATTGTTATAATGGCGGAGACCATAATAACGTTTCAGTCACAACTTTCTGGTGTTATGGAGACAGTGTTCAAGGCTGCTATGTATGAGATCACCCGGCTGGTGGAGGACAGTTTTTTGGAAGAGGTAACACGGTGCCGGGAACAGGTCGAGTCCCTAAAGAGGCGACTGAAGTGGGCGGAGAGTCGACGCAAAGAACGAGAGGGAGACTGGAGGGGGAGATGCATTGACTGTGGAAGAGTCCGGGTATCCAGTGAGGACCAACCCCGAGCGTCAGGTGGGTCTCTCTAGGGTTAGTCATCTATATTCTGCCTGTATTCATTTTTTTATGGCTAACAAAAATGTATCCTTTGTTAGAATTAACATTACTAAACAATTTCCATGAAGACCAAAGTCAGGTGTATAAATAAAGTAAAATTTTAAGAAATATATACTTTTTTTTTGTTTTTCCAAAATAAGTTAATGAAACATTATTTAAATATTCAAGGTTGGGATACACTACCTCAGGCCACAACTGGAGTATATACAGTATGCATTTTAAACTGCAAATTTGGACTTTTATGTGACTTTGTGGTTATTTAAGAGTTGTGCTTAGAAATAAAGGTACTTGCAAGGCATAACATCCCGCATTACATATACTTTAAGCAGCATTATTTACACTGTCATCCCTGATTTCTGCAAATCTCATTTAGGCAACTGGTACCTATAAAGCCAGGCTGGAGAATTTGAGCACACATTTCAAAGCCGCCATCAAATGTAAAGTTCTAGCATTGGAGTTCATTTTTTGGGGGAAGAAAACAGTCACAAAAACCACTTCAGGACAATAAACACTCTCTGGCTGCTTCATTAGCTATCCCTGTTCAACTGCTCATTAACGCAAATATCTAATCAGCCAATCACATGGCAGCAACTCAGTGCATTTAGGCAAGACGGCTTGCTGAAGTTCAAACTGAGCATCAGAATGGGGAAGAAAGGTTATTTAAGCCACTTTGAACTTGTTGTGGTTGTTGGTCCCAGACGGGGTTGTCTTTATTTCAGAAACTTCTGATCAACTGGGATTTTCTCGCACAGTCATCTCTAGGGTTTACAAAGAATGGTCCGAAAAAGAGAAAATATTCAATGAGCAGCAGTTCTCTGGGAGAAAATGCTCTGTTGATGCCAGAGGTCAGACTGCTTCGAGCCTATAGGAAGGTGACGGTAACTCAAATAACCACTCACTACAATCAAGGTATGCAGAAGAGCATCTCTGAACGTACAACATTTCGAACCTTGAAGCAGATGGGCTACAGCAGCGGAAAACCACACTAGGTGCCACACCTGTCAGCTAAGAACAGGAAATGTGAGTCTGACTCTGATGAGTCTGGATTTCTGCTGTGACATTTGGATGGTAGGGTTAGAAATTGGCATAAATAACATGAAAGCATGGCTCAATCTTGCCTTGTATCAGTGGTTCAGGCTGCTGGTGGTGGTGTAATGGTGTGGGGGATATTTTCTTGACACACTTTGGGCCCTTTAGCACCAATTTAGCATAATTTAAACCCCACAGCCTACCTGAGTATTGTTGGTGACCATGTCCATCCCTTTATGACCACAGTGTACCCATCTTCTGATGACTCCCTCCAGCAGCATAACACAGCATTTCACAAACATCAAATCATCTGAAACTGGTTTCTTGAACATGACAGTGAGTTCACTGTATTCAGATGGCCTCCACAGTCACCAGATCTCCGTCCAGTAGAGCACCTTTGGGATGTGGTGGAATGGGAGATTGGCATCATGGATGTGCAGCCGACAAATCTGCAGCAAATGTGTGATGCTATCATGTCAATATGGACCAAAGTTTCCAGCACCTTGTTGAATCTATGCCACAAAGAATGAAGGCAGTTCTGAAGGCAAACGCCTATACAGTCACTGGCCACCTCATTAGTACGCTGGTGAGTGTAAAGGCTCAACTAACACCTCAACAAAAAATTTACATATTTTCAAAACCCCTTTCAAACATGCACTCCTTTCCATTAGTCTGATGGCATTTGAACGTGTTGGCTTCATGTCGATAAATGTCAACCAAATATACAGTGTTGTACATGTGTGTCCCTCCTGCATTTTTGTGAGTTGCTCAGAATGTTAAAAGACACAAATATTTTAAAGAAAGCAATAATAAGAAATCCACGCTCAATCTTTGTCCCATACTTCCATGCTACCTAAACTAAAATACCAAATATGAGGAAGCCTCAAAAGCTCCCTTTATGAAACTGTAATATATATTTAAAGGTAATATATACTTCTGGACACAGGACAAAAAGGAGGGAGCAAAAGCCACAGTTCGTATGCCTTTACCTACCAGAAGCAGGCAAAGAACATTGTGAAATCACAAAACGCTGTTCATTTATGTTGAGTTTTACTTTATTTACTTTGCTTTACAATTTAACATCTGTTACAAATCGGAAGTGTCTATAAAAACAATGTTATAATGGAGTCTTTACCTCTTAGAAAACAGACTCAGAACAGACTAGAAAACAGGTCACTGATGGTGCTGAGTTTGCTCCAGAGGGAAGTTGAACAGCTGACATCCATTTGTTGCTAAATGTACAAAAGACTGTGGGGATGGTGATGGTCTTTGGATAGAACCAGCACCCCCCCCTCAACACCAGCAACTGTGTTAGTTTTCACTATGGAGTCTGTTTGATCCTGGGTACCACCATATCTGGGGACCTGATGTAGAAGAGGACAACAGACTCCATCACCAAGAGGGCAGAGCAGCTGATGTTCCTTCTGCTGGGATGCCCTGATAGTTCAGTTCTACACTGCATTCATCAGCTCCATCCTTACTTACTTCATCAATAACGATCTGGTTTGGATCCTTCAACCTAACATCAGCGCAAAGTCAGGTCAGGTCAGGGGAGTGGATCATCTGCCGTGGTCAGCCAATGCTTCAGGAGATCCACAATAATATGGTCATAAGGTGCACTGGCAGGATTATAGCTGAGCCTTCTCCTCCTGCACATAACCTCTTCCAGTCACTCCAATATAGCAGAAGACTCAGAGCCATTTAGACCAGCACAACAATGCTAACAGCTTTTTCTCCAGTGCAGCAGCACTTACTGAATATAGTAGACACTGTGCCTTCAAACAAAACATCCTTGAGCTATCTGTGGCCCGTAATGCATCTTTCCACAAAATGTACAATGTCTGAATAACCCTGTAATATATTGTAAATAATAGATTTTAATTATACATTTCTTTTGACTTTACTGTTTGATAGGAACATATTCTACTTTTGGCTTTTGGATTTTTATCCCTAACGGGAGACATACCCGCAAAAAGAGAGATTCTGATAGTACTGCATGGGTTCATTGTGCTTTTCAGTAAACACACAAAAATTTTTTTTAAAAAAAAATAAATAATTTTTTTAACTGCTTACAGCTGTTTTAAGTATCTCAAACTGATAGTATACTCGGACATTGTGTGACCCAGCTGACCTTTGACCCATTTTGTTTTCTAAATCTTTGAAATTTAAATAACAGCCATGTTCTTTAATGAAACAAATATAGAAATAATAAATTTTCATTATTTTCTGCAACAGAGAAAAGTCTGAAGCAGGAGATTGCATTGCAGGAAGAGATAAATAGTTCCCAGGGCACTGATGAAGGGACACCAAGGCATGTGATGGAAGGAGAGGAAAAAACAGAGGCCCACAATGCCACAAAAGCAACACAGGTAGGATAGTTTTATTAAATCATATCAGCATCATACAGCTTCATAAACTAAGTTTTGTATAAAATGTGTTTAAGCCACTGGTTCTCAAACTATGGGACATAGAGCCACTGCAGAGGGGGTGCGGAGAACCAAGGAAACACATGGAGTAAAGCTAAGGAAAATAAGTGTTTGCTAATGCTATCTAGCTGACCTATGCAACACTCCAATTCAGTTTGGATCCTTTTTATTGTTAATGTTTGTTAACAATTGTGAGGTGTGGGCTCTTTTTGGCTTTTGAAGTCAGTTAAGCCAGGAAAAGTTTGAGAACCACTTGTGGCAATTTCACTATTGTGCAATCCATGTTTTTCAGTCTTTTAATTATTTGTATAAAAAAATTCTTCAGCATTTAATCAGATCTTTCTGCCAAGCTTATGGTTGTCCTTAAGACAACTAAAGTCAAACCTGATGAATTAATATTGTCTTTCTGCCTTTCTGTCAGTCATTAGGTGTTCAAGGTGATGGGCTACTCAAGGAAGAAGCTCTTCAGATCCCACCAGAAAACGATGAGTCACAAGGGTGGGGCATCAGTTTAGATGGTAAGTCTCTAAGTAGATACAGAAAACTATTTATCATATTAAATTCTTGTTAATTTTTCAGCTTGTGTAAATATAGAGACAAGCCATAATTTTAATGTACACATTGTGTACATTAGATGCAAAGTCACTATTTTAACTGTTTTTCACCTCTCACTGCTGTCTCAAAAACAGAGCCGTCAGATCTGCCAGGGCCCAGTAAACGCTTCAGTGACCAAAAGATCCCAAAGTGCCAAGTAAATTGGGAAACTAGATTTGAGCAGGGACCAGAATCAAATCCTAATGGACACTCGGGTGAACCATCTGAGCCTCTGTTCCCAAACAGGTATGGCATGGAAGAGTTAGGGGGCATTGACAAGTCTGGCTATGGAGACACCGGTATGATAGACGTGGGTAACTTTGATGGGATACATGGTTCACCATCCCACCTAGGCAAAGACCTGAGTTATGTGGGCCACTATGATGAGGATGTGGAAGCACCAGAAAGAGCTGATCAAGCTTACCAAACAAGCGCTCCACGGAATAGAAAGGATCAGGAGGGTTCACCCGCAGGTTCACCCTCTAGGACTAACATTGATGTAAGTGGAGAGTTCAGCTGTTTACTAATTAATGAGGAGGGGTATCTGCAGGACCCAAATGTCTTGTACCCTGAACAAATGTCTGGTGATTCAGGTAGTAGATTCAGCTTCCGGGGCCAGGGAATTCGTATTGACCCTTCTCTGGACAGCACTGAGGATATGTATGAGCCTGCAGATACATACAGTGATACCTTAAACTTGGGAGAACAACTGCAGTATCAGGAAGCAGTGAGAGGAGCGAGGAGACACACCTGTAACCAGTGCTCCATGTCCTTCCCTGATTCTGCTTCTCTCAGGGCCCACAAACAGACACACAAAGGCACCGGACAAGGGCCCCCATACTCCTGCAACCAGTGTGGAAAGACCTTCACTCAAGCTTGTAATCTCAAAGTCCACCAGAGGATTCATTTGGGGCAGGGGCTTCACCTATGCAGCCATTGTGGTAAAGGTTTCCCTTCATTTTCTGACCTAAAGACGCACAAATGTGGTCAAATGGGGGACAAACCATATTGCTGCACCGTATGTGGGAATAAGTTCAGCCGTCTTTGGAATCTCAAGTTGCACCAGAGAATTCACACGCAGGAAAAACCTCATCGGTGCACCATGTGCGATAAGAGCTTCACAAGGGCGGACATATTGAAGGTTCACCAGCGTACCCACACAGGAGAAAGACCATACTGCTGCACTGTTTGTGGCCTCAGCTTCAAACGCCTGGATCATCTGAAATCACATCAACGGAAGCACATGACAGATCTATAATACTAGGGAGGAAAAGTATAAAATTATTTAATGTTGTTTGTGGTATCAGAAGGTTTAAGTGAGTGTCTATATTTATGAGCCATGGATCAATACAGTCTCCTCAGACATAAATAGCACCAAATATCATATGTTTATTTAAATAATTTTTATTTGTACCAATTACTGCATTTATAATGAACAAAGTATACTGGCTTTAAGTATAACTGGAAAACTTGAGCAACAGTATCCTTGTGATTACACAACTGATTCAAAATAAAACTGGCTTCAGATACCATTGCTTGTTTATATTCTTGTTTCCTGAAGTTAGTTCTTGGCACATAAATCCTAATGACATTACACAGGTAGCAAAAGAGAGAAAGAAGACTGAAGGTTTTTAGTGTTTTGGGTACCAGTGTGTAGTTTATGTGTCTTCGCCAATTCACAAGAAGACTTTATATAAACACCTGTAGTTTGTAGAGTGAGCCTAGCATAAACCTGACCTGAGCATCTCCACACACTTCATTTAAGACTTCAAGATATGACATGGATTGGAAATATCCATAAGAGTTTTTACATGCACACACAGTAAAGAGAAAAGGTTGAATCAAGAAAAATAAATGAGATGTAATACCTGTCTGTGTGTGTGTGTGTTTGAACTTTTAAAGTCAAAGGTTAGTCTGTAAAGTGAGAAAAGAAGACTTTTTTGTAAATGTTTGTATATAATAAAGTATCATACAAATAAAACAATTG
>VUQI01017394.1:0-13436 GCA_015106735.1 Paratilapia polleni
CTGCAATAGGACTAGGCTGCTGGGGACTTCCCATGATGCACAGAGCACTTCCTCTTCCTCACTTCCTTTCACTCTCCATGTGTTTATACGCCACTTGCATTTAATCATTAGCTATTATTTACCCTGTCTCTCTCCCATAGGTGTGCCTTTTTGTCCTGTCTCCCTCTGCTCTCTTCTGTTTCTCCTCACCCCCAACCGGTCGCGGCAGATGGCTGCCCCTCCCTGAGCCTGGTTTTGCCGGAAGTTTCTTCCTGTTAAAAGGGAGTTTTTCCTTCCCACTGTTGCCAAGTGCTTGCTCATAGGGGTTTTCTTTCTAATATTGTAGGGTCTCTACCCTAAAATATAAAGCGCCTTGAGGCGACTGTTGTTGTGATTTGGCGCTATATAAATAAAATTGAATTGAATTGAATTGGATTGAATGATAGGAGAGACTGATAAGTATTTGAAAACAAATACTTCAAGTTACTTTATGTTATTGCCACTGAAAGTAGTTCTGCAAGCTCCTGAATCATGGGGTGTACTTAGTTTTTCACTCACTGCTTCTGAATTGTAAGTGTAATATGTTATGGGGTTGCTGTTCATCTGAGGTTGTATTTTCCTAATTTTGAGACCTGCTGAAGACTAGACCATTTTTTATGGTGTCCTGATATTTAAAACCTTAGAACTGAAAGAGGCCGTACTTTCTTTTTACCATGACTGTAGCTTACGATCAGGATTTAGAGAGTTTATATAAATCTGCATTCTTCACATAAGACAATACTTTGACAAGAACCAGATTTTATTATAGCAGTGTAATGTTCAGCTGCGGGTTGAACAGCCTGTTGTTGAAAATTGAAAATTGATTGTTGTTTGAATGGTGCATCGCTATGAATTACGGGATGGAATTGTCTCCTCTCCTTTCATAAAGAATAGTTCGGTGTATCCTCTGCTAAAGGAGGTAATAAAGGAAGCACTGAAGCACCTATTTTCTTAACATTTAGAGGATTTGAACAGCTTTTATTATGGCTGCCACGTAAAAACTCGCAGGTTACTTCACTTAGTTAGGAAACTTTCTAAGCAAAATAGACTATTTTACCTCACCCTGTGTCTGTTCCGTCAGTCTTTGTCAAGTTACCATCTTATCTACCTCCTGTTTTTGAGTTTGCATTGTCTTTTAGGCTTGGCTCACTAATTTTGATTGTTCTGCTTCTCTTTTGGATTTGGTTTAATTTGCTGTTTTTTTCTGTCACTTCAAGGCAGCACTTTCTGTTTAAATAAGTTTAAATAAAAGATTATTTCTAATTACTGGCAGCTTTCACTTCTACAGTGTCACCTATTCGGTTTTTGGTAAGTTGTTACCATCACTGTTCCACTAGATGCTGATGTATAATGTAAGTTTCTCCTGCATTCTTGGGGCCTGAAAGATGTGCATTACTAAAAAGCTCAAAATAATCCATAGGTTCAGGGGTCTCTGAGTAGATGTATATATTGAGAGAAAATAACACTGAAACCTCATGGACTGCTAGTATATGGCTGATAAGTAATTTAAGACAGAATAATCACAATGCTAACAGTCTGTGCTGTAATTACTTTTAACAGAAGAGGAGCATTTGAAAAACTAACCCAAAACTTAATTTCCTTCGAGGTAATGCCATTAAAGCAGTATATAGGAACATAACAGACAATTAAATTAATGGAAATAATTAAGAAATGGTAAATGGACTGGTACTTATATAGCGCTTTTCTACTCAGTTTCTGTGTACTCAAAGCGCTTTAACTACATGCCACATTCACCCAGTCACACGTACATTCATACAGCACTTTTCTCTACACTTAAGTGCTTACTAACATTCACACACACACTCACACTCCGATGAATGCATCGGGGGCAACGTGGGGTTCAGTATCTTGCCCAAGGATACTTCGCCATGCAGACTAGGGGAGCCAGGGATTGAACTACTGACCTTCTGATTAGTAGACGACTCGCTCTACCTCCTGAGTCACAGCCACCCCACAAACCAAGAAGAAAGCAGGTGATGGATTGTAGATTCATAACTGACTTTCGTTAAAGCTGAATAGAGCAAACTGAATAACTCAAAAAACCTGCATAATGAGTGGTTCTGCATCCAGATGCTTGGATAATGGAGGGTAGATGAGTCAGTGCTGTCATAGAATTGTTAACACCAGCAGACAAGAGTTATTACCAGAGAGCTGATTTACATTTCTAAATCAAAATCTGACTTAATTATCTCAAAAAGAGAATGATGTCTCTGTTTGGATCACAAAGGAGATGGTAACAGCAGAGAACAAATAGGCTTATATTGTACAGAATAGAACAGAAAAATAAAAAAAAAAAAATGCTATTTTACCTGATTTAGTTTGTCTCCCTAAAGATTTGACTTGCCTTTGACTTGAATGTGAAAATATATGTTCAGTTCTCCACTGACTTGAGACTTGACTTCAATATTAAGACTTGATTTAAATGTTTTTCAGGTGACACAAAACTTAAATGATTTGAAAGTTTCTAAACAGACTCAAACACTTCTCAGCTGACTTTAATATTTGGCTTGAATGTTTCTTGGATTACATGAGACACAGTGTATCCCACACAAATGCTTTGTTTGAGCGAGCCGCTCAGGTATGTTGACAGCCACCCAAGTATAATTTGCAATTTATTTATATTTCCAAGACAACATGGTAATTTATTGTTTGGCAGTCCCTTCTATTCTATTTTGAAAGTTCGGCCAGTTAGCTTACTCCAGTCCTTATCTCGAGTTTCCCCATGGTCAGGCAGGTCAGACTGCTTTTGTCTCGCCCCTCCGACAAATGGAATCTAATTCTGTGGAAATCGCTGACATGATAAAAATTGTCTCAGTACTGATAAGACAAACCTTGAATTTGACTTAACTGATTTGAGACTTGTTTGGATTTGCATGAATGAGTTAAGACTCAGATTGAACTTGTGTTAACATAATTAGACAGGACTTGAAACTGCCCTGGGAGGTTTTGGACTTGATTAGAATTTGTCTCGATTAAATTTGAACTGATATAAACTTTGTTTGACTTTAGACTCAACTTGAATATGTCTGAATGCAATTTTCAGAATGTATTTAAAATAATCCAAATTATCTTGAAATTTTACTTGGAATTGCCTCATCTTGAAATTTTCTAGATTGATCACTCTTTACCTGATGTAACTTGTTGCCGCAGATATGAATTGTAATGATTTATTTATTAATTTTACATGTAACTAGGACTGACTGAGTATTCATCAAAATTCTTGGGTAACCCTGGTTTGTATTGTTCTAAGTGGCCTTTGCTGCTATGCTGTTATTGTTCAGTCATGAATACATTGCCTTCTTGAAATTATGAAATATAAACCTGTTAATGTGAAGACATGCAACAATCATACTTAATTATCACTGTTATCATATCCACTACGAGACCCAATAAAAACCCAGCCTTGGAGGATTTCATCAATCCAGAAACTAAGTATTGTACAACTATTGCCATCAAATTACTCCAGCCTGTCCTAATTTGCTTATTCTGTCAGTGATTCATGGTGGCTACACTGTGATTTTGGCTGTCTACAGTATTGTCTGTGTCTTCAACGTCTTCCCTTGTTCTCCCAGGCAGTTCACTCACATCCACATGAATTAAATAGTTTCAAATGAAGAGCTGACAGCAGCTATTCACTCTGAGTCCCTTTTCCTCATCCCTTTTCAGCATCTCTCACAAAACACAAAGGTGACCTCAGAAACGTATGTATACCCCAAATCAAAAATAAATGGGCTGCAAGAACGAAGAACTCTGATAAGGACGTGCACAAATGTTTCAAGTATCCTATGTTTGACAGAAAATGAAACTTAAATGTATTCTTTTTTGTTCTATAAATCTTTATCAATAGTTCAAAATGTTCAGGGTAATGGACTGGCATTTATATAGCACTTTTCTAGTCTGACAGATCACTCAAAGCACTTTAGACTCCAAGCCACATTTAACCATACATTCATAAAGTGCTTTATTCTATACACTTTAAGCACTTTGTCTACTTCTCATCCATGGCCAATTTAGAACCACTAATTAACATTACATGACTTTGGATTGTGGGAGGAAGCCAGAGTACACACAGGCACAGGGAGAACAATGCAAATTCCACACAGAAGGGCTTCAGCTGGGGTTTGAACCAGGAACCTTCTTGCCGTGAGGCAACAGAGCCACCACGGTGCGATGGTTGCGCAGTAATTAATTAATTAATTAATTAATTATTAAGTGGTGTAAGTAATGGGTTTTTAAAGATGCGAGTTACAAACACGATTCCAAAATGCTGATTCTAACTAAAGTTATCTTAAATTTTCTGTTAATTTCTGTTTATGTAAAATTTCACAGTGAAAAAAAAAATCCCATGAATGTGGAAACTATCACAGGCAGTGGGAGAGATGCTCTGCTATGGTTGGTAGTTAAGTTTAGAGTAGGTTGGGGGATTGACCTTTAGGCTTAGTCTAGCATGGGTCTAACAGCAGAGCTGATCCAATTTAGCATCAAATCCCTTTCATAGGAAAGGCAGCCAGAATTTTGCAAAACTACTACCTAGAGGCAGTTCAAGTGCCAACAAAATCCATGATTTCTTAGTGTTTTGCATATTTGTCACACTTAATGTTTCAGTTAATCAAACAAATTTCAATATTAGACAAAGATAACCCAAGTAAATACAAAATGCAATTTGTAAATTATGATTTCATTATATAAATAATGAAATCATATACATATTATGGGAAAAAAGCTATCCAAACCTACCTGGCCCTGTGTGAAAAAGTAATTACCCATTATCATGTTAAATCATGAATTAACTGTGACTAACCTTAATTTTTTGGAAAGCTGAGTTCAATTTCACTAGCCACACCCAAGCCTGATTACTTCCAGGTCTGTTGAATCAAGAAATTACTTAAATGTAACCTGTCTGACAAAGTGAAGTAGGCTTAAAGATCTCAAAAAGCAACATATCATGCCAAGATCTAAAGAAACTCGCAAACTGATGAGAAACAAAGTCATTGGCATCCAACAGTCTGGAAAGGGTTACAAAACCATTTCTAAGGCTTTGAGACTCCAGCAAACCACGATTAGAACCATTATCCACAAATAGAGAAAACTTGGAACAGTGGTGAACCTTCCCAGGAGTGGCCGGCCTACCAAAATTATTCCAATAACACATCAACAACTCAACCAGGAGGCCACAAAAATCCCATAACAACATCTTAAGCACTGTAGGCCTTCCTTGCCTGAGTTAAGGTCAGTGTTAATGATTCAACATTAAGAAAGAGACTGGGCAAAAATGGCATACATGGGAAGGCAAAAGCTACAGCTGACCAAAAAGAACAAAAAAGGCTTTTCTCACATTTGCCAAAGAAACATCTTGATGATGCCCAAGACTTTTGGCAAAATATTCTGTGGACTGATGAGACAAAAGTTGAACTCTTTGGAAGGTTTGCATCCAGTTACATCTGGTGTAACTAACATAGCATTTCATAAGAATATCATATCAACAGTCAAACAGGGTGATGGTAGTGTGATGGTTTGGGGCTGCTTTGCTGCTTCAGCACCTGGACGACTTGCCATAATTGATGGAACCTTGAATTCTGCTCTCTACCAGAAAATCCTGGAGAATACCATCAGTTTGTGCCCTGAAGCTCAAGTGCACTTGGGTTATACAGCAGGACAATGATCCGAAACACACCGGCAAGTCCACTGCTGAATGGCTTCAAAAAAAATTTGTAATGGGCAAGTCAAAGTCCGGACTTAAATCCAAATGAGATGCTTTCACATGACCTTAAAAAAGCCATTCATTCTTGAAAACCCTCCACTGTGGCCATATTTTAAAAATTCTGCAAAGAAGAGTGGGCCAAAATTCCTCCACAGCGATGTGAAAGACTCATTGCCAGTTATTGCAAATGCTTGATTGCAGTTCTTGCTGGCAAGGGTGGCCCAACCAGTTATTGGGTTTAGAGGCAGTTACTTTTTCACATATGGCCAGGTAGGGTTGAATAGCTTTTTTCCCTTAATAAATGAAATCATCATTTTAAAACTACATTTTGTATTTAGTCGGGTTATCTTTGTTTATTATTAAAATTTCTTTGATGATCTGAAACATCTAAGTGTGACAAATACGCAAAAAATTAAGAAATCAGGAAGGGCGCAAATACTTTTTCATGGCTCTGTTTATTTTACATATTGTTCAGATTATTACTTTAGTTTTCAGATTCAGTTTGGTTAGGTTTAGGGAAGTAGATTTATTTTCTCATTCATTTGGAGTTTGTTTACAATTAAGCAACTTGGGGTCTACTTGAGACTTACACCAAAAACCAGATAAAATATAGCAAGTACTTGGTGAACAAAGTGGGACATTTAGTAGCTAAATAACATTTTCTCAAAAGGAAGTTTTTATTTTTATTGGCCAGGTATCATGCAAACGCATTAGCCAATTTGCCCCCAAATGGGCAGATCTAAAATATTATTGCACCTTTGTAACACCTGTAATTTTATGCAACTTTGGTTCCCCTTTTTCAAAAAGTATGGGGTCTGTGCATGAGTTTTTTGTTTTTTTTAAATACTGACACTGTTGAGGATGGATTTTTAGAATATAAACATAAAATATGTTTATAATATATTATTTTGTATTTCGTATGACCTTGGCAGGCAGTGTACCTGTTAAAACAGTAAAAATTTGAAAGGAAAATGTAATATTCGATTGTTGAATGCATGCGTGGGATACGTTCAACTGCAAGGTAAAACATTACCTTATAATCTCATTCTAACTTTAACACAAAGACTATCTTAGCATGCTAGAAACACATTTATCTAATCAGAAATGTCCTTTTTTTAAGAAATCAAGACAATTAATCCATGTAAGTCTACAGCCTATGTCTACTCAAGAGTGATGCAGCTGGTTATAAGCCAGAGAGGGCCCTTCATCTCTCTCCTCTACAATCTCCTCTACTCTCCTTCAATACTTGTAGTGAAAGCCTCCCAAACTGAGCTGGATGGTGCAAAGTAGAGCGATAAGGAGTGACAGCAACAAGGAGAGGAGTGCTGTCGCCTTGTCCTCAATAACTGCGAATTCATTCAGGGAACATGGAGGAAGTCTAATCAGTCTTGCAGGATCACCCGTGGATTCTGTTCTGTTCTCAACAGCAGCATCTGCTCCAGCTGCACGAAGCACGGCACTCTCTTCAGCATGGCTCCCTGCTCTCATGGCAGAAAAACAAGTGCTATCTGTGCCCTCTTTTCCTCTTGTTCCTGTCAAAACACTATGTAATTATGTTTTCAAAGTTCCAATTTCAGAAAAGAGGCCCATGTTTATTTCTGTCTTTCAAGTCCCAGCTGTTCTGCTAATGCCTTGCAAAACTCATGAATTGCTATGATAAATAATGCCTTGAATGATTCTAAAGTACTCAAGTCTAAACCTGAGAGAACAGCTGAATGTTGCAGGCTCAAGTCTATTTTCGGTCTCAAATATATAACAATACTTTGCACATTCAATTCAATTCAATTCAATTTTATTTATATAGCGCCAAATCACAACAACAGTCACCTCAAGGCGCTTTATATTTTAGGGTAAAGACCCTACAATATTATATTGTAGGGTCTTTACAGTATAATACAATATAATATGTATAAGTTGTTGCTTGTTGTGACAAACCCAAAGAGAATCATCTCCTGAATCTGTAGTAGGCTGTTTTTGCTTATTGTTTCTGTTTTACACCCCAAAGCATCAAACAGATGAAGCTAGTAAACAAACCAGGCCTAAAAGAGCAAATATTAGATTTAGGGATACACTGATCTAATATCTGTATCGAATATTCATCTGATCATGACTCAAAATGCTAGACTGGATAGCATGACCAAATCGATGTACGAGCTGATCTGTTCAATTCAGTTCTTTGTTGTTTAGCACACCACGCAGTACACTGTGGGAGAACTAGCATAGAGTGGGTTCAGAAAGTATTCAGACCCCCTTCACTTTTTTCAGTGTTGAAACCTGATGCTACAATTGTTTAAATCAATTTTTTTTCTCATGAATCTACACTCAGTACCCCATAATGACAAATGGAAAACATAATTTTAGGATCTTTTTGTAAATTTATTAAAAAGAAAAAACTGATGTCGCATTTACATTTACAAGTATTCAGACCCTTTACTTAGTACTTAGTTGATGCACCTTTGGCTGCCTTGAGTCTTTGTGATTATGATGCAACTCGTCATTATGGGGTACTGAGTATACATTAATGAGAAAACAAATGAATTTAAACAATTGTAGCATCAGGCTGCAACATAAAATTTTAAAAAGTGAAGGAGGTCTGAATACTTTCTGAACCCACTGTAGCATGGAGAAATCTAACAGCAATGCGACAGGAGTTTGGAGGTATTTTCATGTCAGTTTTCAAAACTGTTTTTATTTGTATGTTTGCATTTCTTACTTTACCACAAACAGTGGTCAAGTGAGATAACACAATTGAAAAGCTCAGATGCCAATGCGTTCTCTGTTTCATTCTCTCTTTATGTTCAGTGTAAATCTTGCTGGGAAGCATTTATTGTCCTTACGGCAACATACACTTGTGTCCATAGGTATTCTGACAATGACACAATATTTGTAATTTGTCTCTATATACCACTACAGTGGATTTTAAATCAAGCAATCAAGAGTGACTGAAGGGGAGACTTTAGCGTTAATTCAAGGGATTTAGCAAAAGTTTTGCATTAACTGTTCAGGAATTATAGCCATTTCTATACATAGTCCCCCATTTTCAAAGGCAAAAAAGTTATTGCATATACTAATGCAATTTTAAATATGAGAATTGTTTTTAATACTTTAATACAATTTTTTTAATTGCACCAATTCACCACAACAGTCACCTCAAGGCACTTTATATTGTAGGGTAAAGACCCTACAATATTAAAGAGAAAACCCCAACAATCTGACAATTCCCACATGGCGACAGTGTGAAGGAAAAACTCCTTTTTAAGAGGAACAATCTCCAGCAGGACCAGACTCAGGGAGGGGCAGCCACCTGCCACAGCCAGTTAGGGGTGAGGGGAAAGAGAAGACACACTACGGGAGAGAGCCAGAGTTTAATAGTTACTAATGATTAAATGCAATAGTGGTGTATAAATGTGGGGAGTGAAAAGAGGTGAGTGGAGAAGACATGCTCAGTGCATCATGAGAGCATAGCATAACTAAGGGATGGTTCACCTGATCCAGCCCTAACTATAAGCTTTATCAAAAAGGAAAGTTTTAAGCCTAATCTAAAAAAGATAGAGAGTGTGTGTCTCCCAAATCGAAACTGGAAGCTGGTTCCACAGGAGAGAGGCCTGATAGCTGAAGACTACCTCCATTTCTACTTGGATAAAACTCCTTTGCACTCAATGACTGCCTGAAGTCTAGAACCCATGGACACCACAAAATGCCACGTTTCCTCCCTTGAGATGCTCTGCTCCTTTACTGTGGCTGCCTTCAGTTGCTGTGTGTTAGTTGGTCTCTCTGCCCTCAGTTTTGTCTACAAGCATGCTCTATTGGGTTAAGATTGGGTGACTGACATCCAATTTATTTGCCTTGAGAAACCCAAGTTACAAGTTAATCTTGGTTTCATCTGTCCAATTTGCTTTCAGAACTGTGCAGGCTCTTTTAAATGTTTTCAGCCAAAATCTAACCTGGCCTTCTTGTTCTTGAGTCAAACCAGTGGTTTGCACCTTGTTGTACACCCTGTACAACTGTGTGTGTGTGTGTGTGTGACATGTAGTATAGAGCACTTTGAGTACTCAAAACTGAGTAGAAAAGTGCTATATAAGTACCAGTCCATTCTTAACTAAGGAAATCATCAACTTTAGTTGTCTCCCATAGTCTTCCAGGCAGGAGAAAAAGTGGGATAATCAGAGAGATGAAGAAAGAAGACGGGAATACTGGCAGGCTAGGCATATGGCAAAGAGAGAAGTGAAAAAGTCTTAAAGTGAGTTGTATGTGAGGCTGGACATTAAGAAGGGAGAAAAGGAATTGTATTGATTGGCTAGACAGAGAGACCAAGCTGGAAAGGATGTGCAGCAGGTTAGAGTGATTAAGGATGGAAATGTACTAACCAGTGAAGAGAGTGTGCTGAGAAGATGGAAGGAGCTGATGAATGAAGAAAATGAGAGAGAGAGGAAGATGGATGGAGGAAACATAGTGAATCAGGAAGTGCGGAGGATTAATAAACAGTAAGTGAGGGCAGCTATGAAGAGTGGAAAGGTAAATGGACTGGTACTTATATAGCGCTTTTCTACTCAGTTTTGAGTACTCAAAGTGCTTCATACTATATGTCACACGTACATTCATACAGCACTTTTATCTACACTTAAGTGCTTACTAACATTCACACACACTCACACTCTGATGAATGCATCGGGGGCAACGTGGGGTTCAGTATCTTGCCCAAGGATACTTCGGCATGCAGACTAGAGGAGCCAGGGATCGAGCCACTGACCTTCCAATTAGTAGACGACTCATTTTACCTCCTGAACCACAGAGAGGTGGTTGGTTCAAATGACATACCTGTGGAGGTATGGAGATGTCTAGGAGAGAGGGCAGTGGACTTTCTGACCAGATTGTTTAACAGAATCTTGGAGAGTGAGAGGATGCCTGAGGAATGGCAAAGACGTGTACTGGTACCAATTTTTAAGAACAAGGGTGATATGCAGAGCTGTAGTAACTACAGACCAACCCTGGTCTCAAAGCTTCTGCTTCTATTGTGCCATAATGGCCCCTTTTAAACTTTGGTAAACTGTGTCACCTCTGTTTTGTCTTTTGGATGCTCACCTCTTCTTTACCTCTGCTTTCTCCTCCTGTTCTCTCTCTCCTTTCCTGGTTGTAAAAAGAATTCAATCAGCATGCACCAATCAAATTCTGTCCAAATCTCTAATTATTTATTAGGTTATTTTATCCATTGACTCAATCAATTATTTGAACACTACCAATATCAAATTTCAGAAAAGCAAATTATTAATGCACCATTTCATGCCATAAGAGCTAAATAGTCATCAAAGCTCACTATTTGCTGCCAATACTGTTGGATGTCAGCTACAGGCCAATATTCAATGCAGCAACAGTTGTACATCAATCAGCATTCTACTGCTATATATTACATACTATGGAGTAATCAGTGGATTCTGTGCCCCTTCTGAAGACACTAATCTTCATAGGCACATCACTTCCTCTTTTGTGGTCTTGTTCCTCTTTTAAGCTTTCTCTCTCCCTCCCTCATCCATTGTTATCTTTGTCTTCACTTTATCTTTGACCTCCATACCACTCATTCAATATCCATTTGGTGTCCCTGCCTTACATTGCACATCTTTTATCCCCAAAATGTTTTACTTTACTGTCCTGTATTCTTCTCCTCTCCTGGCCTTTGCACTGTTGCATGCAAATGCACTCACCTGCCACTTTAAGTCCACTTGTTCAACTGTTTGTTAAGGCAAATATCTAATTAGTAATCACGTGGAAGCAACTCAATGCATTTCAGCATGTAGACATGGTCAAAACAACCTGCTGGAGTTCAAACCAAGCATCAGACTGGGGAAGAAAGGTGATTTAAGTGATTTTGAACGTGGCATGGTTGTGAAATTGTTGCTCTACTGGGATTTTCCGGCAACTACAGTTTTCGAGGAGAAAATGCCTTGTGTATGTCAGATGTCAGAGGAGAATGGTCAGACTGCTATGAGCTGATAGGAAGGCAACAGTTACTCAAATAACCACTTGTTACAGCCAAGGTATGCATAAGAGCATCTCAGAACACACAACACATGGAATCTTGAAGCAGATGGACTACATCATCAGGAGACCACACCATGTGCCACTCCTGTAAGCTAAGAGCAGGAAACTGAGGCTACAATTCACACAAGCTCACCAAAATTGGACAATAGAAGATTGGAAAAACGTTGTCTGGTCTGATGAGTCTCAATTTCTGCTGCAACATTCAGATAGTAGGGTCAGCATTTGGTGTAAACAACATGAAAACATGGATCCATCCTGCCTTGTATCAATAGTTCAGGCTGGTGGTGGTGGTGTAATGATGTCGGGGATATATTCTTGGCACACTTTAGGCTCTTTAGGTAGGCAGAGGCATTTAAATAATGCTCAGTTGGTACTGAGTATTGTTGCTGACCATGTCCCCTCTATGACCACAGTGTACATCTTCTGATGGCTGCTTCCAGCAAAATAATAGACCCTGTCACAAAGTTCAAATCATCTCAAACTGGTTTCTTGAACATGACATTGAGTTCGCTGTACTCAAATGGCCTCCACAGTCACCAGATCTCGATGCAATAGAGCACCTGTGAGATATGGTGGAACGGGAGATTTGCATCATGGATGTGCAGCTGACAAATCTGCAGCAACTGCATGATTCTATCATGTCAATGTGGACAAAAATCTCAGAGGAATGTTTCCAGCACTTTGTTGAATCTATCCCATGAAGAATTAAGGCAGCTCTGAAGAGAAAGGGGGGTCCAACCCGGTAGTAGCAAGGTGTAACTTGTGAAGTGGCCGGTGAGTGTATCTTCTATTTTCTCTGGAAAGGAAGCATTAAGGTGTAGTGTCTTGATTTCAGTTGGGCAAATCTATTTCTCTTTCAGCTGACAACACTGCCAGGTCATTGACCCTCTCCTGGCGCATGGTACGCCTGAGCCAAGAATGTACAGTGTTGTGAAAAAGTATTTTTTCCTGATTTCTTAGTTTTTTGCATATTTGTCACACTTAAATGTTTCAGATCATCAAACAGATTTTAATATTAGACAAAGATAACCTGAGTAAATACAAAATTAAGTTTTTAAATGATTATTTCATTTATTAAGGGAAAATAGCTATCTAAATCTACCTGGCCCTATGTAAAAAAGTAATTGCCCCCAAACCTAATAACTAGTTGTGCCTCCCTTGGCAGCGATAACTGCAATCAAGCGTTTCTGATAACTGGTAATGAGTCTTTCACATCGCTGTGGAGGAATTTTGGCCCACACTTCTTTTCAGAATTGTTTTAATTCAGCCACATTGGAGGGTTTTCAAGCATGAATGGCCTGTTTAAGCTCATGTGAAAGCATCTTAATCGGATTTAAGTCTTTGATCATTGTCTTATATACATCCATCCATCCATTTTCTTCCACTTATCCGGGGCCAGGTCACGGGGGCAACAGCTTAAGCAGAGAAACCCAGACCTCCCTCTCACCAGCCACCTCCTCCAGCTCATCCGTGGGGACACCGAGGCATTCCCAGGCCAGCCAAGAGATATAATGCCTCCAGCGTGTCCTGGGTCTACCCCGTGGCCTCCTCCCGGTGGGACATGCCCTAACACCTCACCCAAGAGGCATCCTTATCAGATGCCCGAGCCACCTCAACTGGCTCCTTTTGATGTGGAGGAGTAGCGGCTCTACTCTGAGGC
>VUQI01017396.1:2581-21707 GCA_015106735.1 Paratilapia polleni
CAAAGTCTAACAAAAAAAAAAAAAAAAAAAAAAAAAAAAAAAAAAAAAAAAAAAAAAAAAAAAAAAAAAAAGGAAATAACTGACTGTGTGATCAATCTTACAGCAGCTATGAGAACTCACAACATTTAAAAAATTAAAAGAATGACAAGAAGCCTGGTTTACTAAATGTCTGCTTGCAGCCTCTTGTCAGCTTAGTGTGTCAAAGCTCTTAAAAGTGATAATGTTTATGCATCTCCGTGCAACCTTGGCTTTGAAATAGTGTGATGATTTTTCTGACTTAAGGTTACACATCACACATTATAATACCACCCTAAAACATGTGACAGCAACTGTCAGGCAATACCTTACAACACCCTCTGACTTTTAGCTTTCACATGCTGTCTCAGTCTGAAAACACAGTCAGCTGTAGGTGTGACTGACGCTTTTACATTTAAAAGAAAACCAACAGATGTATGTTCATCCCTCTGCAAAAACCTTTAGTGTAAATCCTGACTCTTGAGTCTTAGCCAATTCAAGGTCTGCTTTACACACACACACACACAAAAAACATTTTAAGATGCAGTATTCTGTTTGTTAAAATGAACAACAAGCCAATAAAGGGAGTCATATGGAGAGGCAGCTTTCAATTTCATACCTTTTTAATGACACATTGTCTGTGATGGCCCCTTGCTGTCCCCAGTGAAGGAGAATAACCATTATAGTAACACAATGGCACAGCTACAAAAAAAATAGTTTTGCTGAATTATTCTATTCCAACAGTTAGTGGTCCGGATAATTACCCGAAAATGGGAGAATTGCAGAACCGAAGTTGTTCTTTTTATTTGTTTTGTTTTTCCCTTCTAATTTGGAAAAGCTGGTCCTTCCTGATCCACTGCTATATGTCAACAACAGTACAAATCCAATGACTTCCGGTACTATACCAACCCCACAAAACGGTGTCTAAACTGCCACTAAAGATTCTACAATCTGAGACGTTTTTCAGAGTCCTTGGGGCCTTCTTCACCTAAATGGCACACAATACACTTCCTTTTGAGAAATAAAAAAGCACCAAATTACTCTGCATTCATTCTCAGCTACATCCAAAACTACTCTCAGAAATCACAATTTGATAATTCTGGTAATCAAACGGTTCATTTAGACAGAACTGAGTTTTAGATAAGTAGTTCAAATTGCCAGTAAGCATTTTAGCTCACTCTTTGTCATGAGGACGTGGTAATACCCGAAAAGACAGTGAAAGTGACTGTTCTATTACTGTGACAGACAACATAACACGACCACTTAACAAAAATTGAACTCTGAATTGAAATGACTCTCTTTGAACTGTCCCTCCATTGTTTAAACTACCAGTGCTTTTTAGCTGTGTGCATTCACCATGATAGAGTAATGCATGAAAAGCATTACCGTTGTTAATGCCCAGTGTAAAACACTATTAGAATACTCACGTACAATTGTACATGGGAATTCATGTGAAACCACTATGAACTAGGGTAAAGGCTGACACATATTTTGCCGGTACTGATAACATGCTGCATGTGAAAATGCAACTGAAATAAACATTCGATTTGTACTCTGAGTTTCCTTTGAGGAAGAGTAAAACTAAAAGAAATGAGTGCAGAAGCATCTGATAGAAAAAAAAAAAATCATAGCAGATTTTTTTTTAACAGGTGGACTTTTGATAAACTCAAAGACTGTCTTTTGCTGTGTCACAAGATGTGGATCTACAAAGGCAGAATTCTATCATCTACAGCACTGTGCAAGTCTTGAGCCACACCTCATTTTTCTTTTACATTTTCTTAGGAAAATGGTAAATGGGTGGAGCGATTTATTGAAATATGTGCAAACATACATGGAAATACAGTATATAAGGGAAAAACAGAGTTTGTACAATTCTAACAAGGTTGAAAGTCAATATTTGGTATGACCGCCTTTATAGTTCAACATAGCCTGAACTCTCTTAGAAAAGCTTTCTTTAAGTAGTCTTCAGGAATAGTTCATTCAAAGCTCTTCAACACTGCCTCAGTAATGTTGAGGTCCAGGGTCTGGGGAGGCCAATCCATGATGGTGTTTAACTGTGTGTTTTTCTATCCAGGTATGCTTTTTGGGATCATTATCAAGCTGAAAAATGAAGCCACTGTCAATCAGATGCTTTCCAGATGGTAATGGTTGCATGATGGATCAAAATCTGACAATACTTTTCTGGGTTCATAATTCCATCAGTTTTGACAAGATCCCGAACACCACTGGCTGAAATGCAGCCCCAAACTATGACAGAGCCTCCACCGTGTTTTACAGATAGCTGTAGACACTCAATGTTGTACCTCTCTCCTGACCTCCTCCATATATATTGACGATGATCTGAACCAAATATTTCAAATTTGATCACTCCATAAGACTTGTTGCCATTAATTTTCAGTCCAGTTCTTGTGTAATTTGGCATACCTCAGCCTTTTCTACATGTTTCCCTTCTTTAAGAATGGCTTCTTGACAGCCACCTTTCCACTGAGACCATTTCTGATGAGGCTTCAGTGAACAATAGATGGATCAACTGAAGGGCCAGATGCATCTCTCAGGTCCTGTTTCAGGTCTTTGCTGGATTTTTTTCCTGTTTCTTAAGGACCTGACTTTCAGATACCATTTGTCTGCTGTAATACCTTTTTTAGGCCTCCCACTTCTTCTTTTCTCCTAAATTATCCACTTTCCTCAAATTTTTTTTTAAGGACACACTGCACACCATGCTGACATTATGCCAGGTTTTTGGCTAATAGCTCTTTGGGAATCACCTCATTGGTGAAAAAATACTATTTCATGCCTTTAAAACTGTTATCTTTGGCATTTTTCATAGATTCAACTAAAGAAATGTGAACAAATTATGTGTTTTTTTGACATCTGCTAGTAACAAAGTACCTAAAGATACAATTTAAAACTGGTTCTTTCTAAGTTGTCTGTTATGTGTAGACACAACACTGGCTCATCCCTTGAGTTAGGTGCCGTTTTATGCTTGAATGATTCATAGGTCAGTGTTAAATGGCTTAACAAACAAAAAAAAATCCTCTGAAAATGGTCAGGTACAAGGACTGGACAGAAATTGAATGAAGAGCATCCAATGTCGAATGAAAAACTTTGAAACATCTTTCGAGAGCCTGGAGAACTATTGCTCAAGACCACTTTAAAAATGACAAGTCTGGCTCTTTGGAAGCAAATTATAAAGAAATGAGGGGTGGCTCAATACTTTTGCACGGTACTGTAATGTAAATTTATGACTATATGTCAATAGTTTATTTGTCTTTCTTGTGTTTTGTAAGCAGTATTGCTTGATTAGGATATGAGAACTTGGGTATTGATATTTTTATGGGTGAATATTGTGAACCTTGACCACCCGGTGTGGATCTATAATGGGAAAAAAAAGCCAATTTTCAGTAAAGGGTACCAACCTATAAAAACACTGACCCTTCATATAGATCCAATATTTACTCCACCTTACTGTACATATTTATAAGTAGAGTGTAGTCTACTTCAGCCAACTTTGTGTTTCTTGCTACCTTTACAGTTAACTGTCCCAAACATTAGGGGACATCTCTATAATTCTTGACAAAAGTGCTTGTTCTAATCTGAGCAAAGAAACAGTCTTGTTTCCACAATTGTTACCACTCTATATCACAAAATGTAATTCACACATATTGAATAACTATAATAATTAATAGAACGTGTCTTTTCATAAACCATACATAACCACTGCCTTTCGCTGCTGCTGATGCTGCTTGTGCCTGTTACCCCATCTGGACCACCCACCACCATGGAGCTGAACTTAGGTTGTCTCCTCATGTAGATTATATAAAAAAAAAAAAATGCCTCTGGTTCCCAAAACATTGCATTTCATGTCCCTTGGGGCATTCAAAGCAATGCAAAAGCTTGGCGATACTGTGCCATCATGAACCCCCTTCAGCAGCCTTTAAAAAAAACATTATGCCTGTAGGGACAATAAGCACTTTTCTACTAGATGTCCCAAATCTTTCCTCCAGACATTTTATGTCACAAGTGCATACTTGTTCCCCTCATTTGAACCCTGTGTTTCTACTATTTCCCTTGGGGGCACTAAAAGCAACAGCTGCAATTTAATAATTTGCCTTATGAAAACATGTAGGAGTGAGACCGAAAGGTGCCGATTAAAGATGATGCTGTACTAGAGGCAATAAAGTGGTGCTACATGCATAGTCTGACCAATACTGAAGGTTGAGGACGATGCAGATTTTTTTGTATTTAAAAAATTACAATATTGGTTTTAACTCTGATGTTTAGGTTTGAATAGCAATAAAGTGCTCCTGAAGTTTTCATGTGCACAGTCTCAATTGCGCTTCCGTAATATTATGTGGGGGAAAAAAAAAACCAAAAAAAAAAAACCACTTACTGCAAGAGCTTTAGATAGCCTTGTGCGGAAATCATTGAGAACAATGGTGACAATATCCTGATGGGGAATGTAAGCGTAGCCTTGTTTGAGGTACACTTTCCTCATTCGAACAAGATCCAGGGCATCTTGAAATGGCACCTTTAAAATGAAATGACAGTTGGAAAAAAAAATTAAAGAATGTGTTCACAATATAAAGGCCATCTGTGTGTCCTGAGTAATTTGGCTGCTTAAATCATGATCCAAGGATATGCTAGGATATTCTAGTGATGCTCAGCAAAGCAAATGGGACAATTTACATTCTCCCAGTGAATATGACTGTCAGCAAAAGGCCTGAAATTTAAATTAAACTCCAGTAGCAGCTTTTAAATTTTGTTAATAGAAAAACTAAATTTAATCAATTACCATGTTAAATCATTAAGAGTAGAGAATTGACTGACAGAACATAATCACAACCTTTAGGAGATTTGTCTACTATGTGCATGAGAAAGAACAATATCCTGTCAATGCATTTTTTTTAGTATTAGGGTAAGATACACATGTGGGGCTGTAATTATACATTTGGAAATGCAGGAATATTTGCTCATTTATTTCATATCAATGATGATCTGTCTCTATCTGATGAGATATTGGCTCCAGGGGAAGGGGAGTTTATTAAAGAAAACAGAACTAAGCAGACAAATTAGGGTTTTACTTCAGTGTATAAAAGTACTCTCAGGCAGGTAAACATTACTCAATAGATATGACACTAATGAGAAAACTTGAATGGGAATATTGGACAAAACTGTAGACTACACTATAGACACTCTCTCTCTCTCATATATATATATATATACATACACACACACACACACACACACACGTACATGTACACTATCTGCTTCTTATGGAAGTATGAGAGCTCAATTCCTAAACGTTATCATTGGTCTATATGCAAAGACATGAGCAGCTCACCTTGTAGAAATCGTGCGCCTCCAGAGTGATTCCACTGATACCGTAACTGGAGTTTATAAGTTCATCCTTCAGCTCCTTCTTCTCCTCAGTGCTAACCTGAAAAGTTATTATAAAATTTCAGTGAGGAGCTACAAAGGCTGAATTGTGTCACTGTTAATACAATGAAGCTCATGGAAACCAAATATTATTTATAAAATGAAAGCACACTGCATCCTTGCTTAACACATGAATTTTAATGGCTTTTTTCCATTTTTTATTTTTTTCGAAGTATCACCATTTTATGGAAACCTACTGCAGTTCTTTCTGTACGTGGATCTAAAGACATACCTAAAAGCAAAACAGAAACTAAGGACACTGTAATTGTGCTGTTATTCCCATGTGTCTGGGATTCTAAATAAAACATTTGAAATGTAATTTCTTAATTAAATCTTTTACTAAATAGGGGCAGCTTTTTGAGGATGCATTCAAGGGATTTATTAAAATTCTGAGGTCCTGTTATGATGATTGAACAGCTCCACCTAGTGAAAATGCAACTGCACACCTCTATGGTGTGTATAGAAACAGCTAACATAGATTTAAGCCTGTGGTTTCTACATACTCAGAGCTTGACTTAGAAACAATGCACAATACTATTTTCTGAAACACATATTGATGAGGAGCTATTGTCACCTTTTAATTTACACTTTCTTGCACCAATGTTATCCTTTCCTAATATTCACACATGGATTTCTACAAGCTCCTACAAAGCTAGAAGAATGCTGTATTTATTACATTAATGGATATAATTTTACTAATATAAAACTTTACTAATATAAAACTAAACTGTAAAATATCATGTTTTTATTATGAATATTTCTGTTTATCTTTGAAGGTCAGAGGTACAGTCGTGTGAAAAATTAAGTAAAGCTTTACTGCTTCTATAGGAATTAAGAGGGTAAGTACCAGCCAGATGCTGGTAAACAAATGCACTTGATTAACTGATCATCAGGAACCATGATCACCTCTGTAAAAACAGAAGTTTCGGCGGTTTGCTGGTCTGGAACATGCAGGTGTGTGTTAACACAATGCAGCAATCTTCCCAGGAGTGGACTTCACAGCAAATTCAAGGTCAGACCATGCAATGCTCAGAGAAATTGCAAAAAAACCCAGGTGCTAGATCTCAAACTCTACAGGCCTCAGTTGACATGGTAAATGTTAAAGTTCATGACATTAGAATTAGAAAAAGACTGAACAGGTATGGCTTGTTTGGAAGGGTTGCCAGAAGAAAGCCTCTTCTCCCTAAAAAGAACAGCTTAGCTTTGCAAAGTTGCATTTAAACAAACAACAAGACTTCTGGAACAATGTCCTTTGGACAGACAAGACAAAGGGGACATGTTTGATGAAAACACAGCATATCACCACAAACACGCCATACCAACTGCCAAGCATGGTGGTGGAGGGGTGATGATTTGGGCTTGTTTTGCAGCCACGGGACCTGGACACCTTGCAGCGACTGAGTCGACCATGAACTCCTCTTTATATCTATGGTCAAATGTGAGGCCATCTGTCTGACAGCTAAAGACTCGCTCAAACTGGGTCATGACAATGATCCCAAGCACAGGAGCAAGTCTACAGCAGAATGGCTGAAAAATTAAAGAATCAAGGTGAGGCAATGGCCCAAATCCAGATCTGAACGAAATGCTGTGGCAGGACGTTAAGAGAGTTGTGCATAAACAATTGCCTGCAAAACTCAATGAACTGAAACGTTGTAAAGAAGAGTGGGCCAAAGTTCCTCCACAATGATGTGAGAGACTGATAAAGACACACAGAAAACAATTATTTCAAATTACTGCCGCTAAAAGTGGTTCTACAAGGTACTGAATCATGGGGCGAACTTAAATTTTCACAGGACTGCAGAGAGGCTTGTGAAAACTTTCTTTTTCACATGACTGCACTTATTCTATAGTTGAGATTAATCCTTTACTTTCATCAACATGCACAATGGGGAATAACAAGAATGCCAAATGTGTAAGTAACCCTCAGGCTGGAGTCACAGTATTTTCTTGGATGGTAGAGGACAGGCTTTGGAAAACTTACTGTGTCATAAGACAGATTATTCCTGTGAAGAAAATCCAGCTTTTGTTTTGGGTCCAGGTCATTAAAGCGGAAGCGGAAAAGATCAACTTCCTGTTGTATAAACCAGCGTCTCAGATCTTCCCTTTGAGAGACAAATGGAAATAAACCTTGATCTTCTGCATTTGAACAACTCATTTTATGATTTCAATATACTTAAATGGAACCTCCACACTTACGTTTGACAGTAGGCCAGTCTGAGAATGAAATGGGAGATGTGGTCTTTTCTTCGTTTCTCGTATTCAGTTGGTCCACTCTGAGATTTCTTGTCATCCTTAATGGGCTGAAAAAGATGTATTTTAAAAGACAAATGAATTTCAAACACTCACTATTTCTTGTCATGTTGAATAAAGCTTGTTTAATGTACAGATAAGAAAAGATATACTTATTGTATACTAAAGCTCATGTTTACAGTACCTGTATACAAACTCTCATTATTTCAGCCTTTTGTAATTCAGTTTAGGGTCTCAAAATGCTAACAAATGAGTCACTTTGTTCATAACACCCAGCAGTTTTAGTAGCCAACACAATCTCTTTATTCCCCTGAAAATAAATTTCACTAATTGCTATTGTCAAGATAACTTGCACAATGGATCTTGCACAAGCTCAACTTCTATAAAAGTCAATGTTGTGCAGATCAAGCTAAATGCATAGCACTGGCCTCATGCCAGGCCCTCTGCGCTTAGTGGCCAGTTTATTAGATACACCTCACTGAGTGTCCTTTTATGGTGATGACAAGTACGGTGGAGTGCAGTGTGATGTTACACAATGCCATTTTTCCCAACCTTCCAAACCTTGTGCTTCCATTAAAACCTGTAACTGGTAAATGCTTCTAAAGAAATCCCTTTGTGATAAAACTTTGAGCGTAATGTTTGACAACATAATGAAATAACAGTTCTACAGCTGTTTAAATGTGCATAACAGTAAATATACTCACAGCTTCTGGTCTGTAAGGAAAGTTCAGAGCTTTAAGCTCTTTCTCCAGTTTGTTTACGTATGGCTCTGACAGCTTCACATGGCTCACGCCCAAATTCTCAATGGTCTTCAACACTGCAGTGGCATTAAAGACAGACATTATAAATAACACATCTTCTTTAAGAGAAGAGAAAACAATGCTTACAGTAAATTCCACAGTTCAAATTTCACTTGAGTAGTAAGAGACCTGTCTTACACTTCACTCTTTCCACAGCAAATGTCTCAAATTCAGAAAGAGAGATGTTTTCAAGAGGAGGCTGTCCATAGAACTGCAGATGCTGCCCATAGAGCTCAGACTGAGGGTTAGTACCAATCTTCTTTCTTCTGCTAAGAAACTCCATAATGCCTGATGGTAAGAGAAATCAAGGATGTTTGAATGTAACAAGTCGTAGCAGGCTGGGTCACCAACCTAACATTTTTGGTGCCATAACAATTTTTTATTTATTTATTTTTTTAAATGTAGTGAGGTATTGACCAGTGTGAACTTCAATACGAAATTCATGAATATTAAATAAGTTGGTCTCATCTTAAATGCATAACACTTTATTTTGCCATCTTCTCTTTACCAGGAGCTGAATAAATAAAATATACTATTGTGGAGAGAACTTGTATGACATTTTAAATGTTTGTGACTTAATACATTTAGTACACACCAGTAAGAAATCCACTGACAGGGTAAAGGATGATGCTATACAATAAAACAACCTAACTGCTGCACAGCACCTGTTACTAACTTTTAACCATTCAATCTGCGCAGAAGTGGCACCTTGTATAACTTAACATGGGCAGCAAACAGAGCTTCTTATTAACAATTTGTTCACACAACACAAATCATCATTCCACATCATCATAGTCCCACTGCTATGGAAGCCTCCCTCCGTCCTCTGCAGACAACCGAACTGACATGTTGAGGCTAGCTATGCTTTGCTATGTTACACTGGGCCCAGCAGCCCTTATAAAATAAGATTCATCCACGTAAACTCAATTTTACACTCGAAACTAAATTTAGCCGGTAACAGAGACCGTTTAGCCCAAGTTAACAGAAGAGCGTCCTTTGCAAGGAGTTGTGGTAGCAGCAACAGTTGGAGAAAAATTGCTAGCTGGCTGAGTTTAAACTGCGATGAAGACGACCGAGCTCGAACACAACCCGAGTATTTTATCCTTCAAGGTTCGGGAACAATACTAGGACTATAATACTGCCGTTACATTACCGACTAGATTACGGTGTACAGTCCTCAAAGATCAATCCCGCCAAACAAAGTGGGCTGTTCAACAAACGCGGGTAAATTATGACGTTGCGCCTGACACCGGAAGAGAACAAAAGTAGTGAAGTGGTGAGCACTTGTTGTAATTTTTGGCCTAACCCGCCCGTCTCTCTCATTAACGGTGACCGCCATGAAAACACAAGCAAATATTTACAATTTCTTTTGAATAATATCAACCTAACTGTAGCCTGAGAAGTTGTGAGTAAAGATAAGCCACTATTATCGCACTGTCCTTTGTCATGACTATTTTAGCTTTCGAACCAAATTTGACAGAAATTTGCGGGCGCATTTGTATTACATAACAAACGCACCCATAATACGTGGGTTCGCCTTTAAATACAGAAAAGCACCGTTTTTCTTAAAAACAGAATATTAGACGTTTTTAGGTGCTCTCTATCGTCTTTTTTTTTAAAACAGAGATGCAATTATCAAAGTTAATGAAAACTACTGGATGTTGCCACATCAATGACTCCCAATACATGTTCAGAAATTATGACACTGTAGTGCAAAGTACATTTACTCATGGTAATGAAGTCTGATTTTAAGGTACGTCTACGTTACATAAGTATTTCTATGTTTTTGCTTTGTTTTACGCAGATGTTATACTTTTACTCTACGGAGTTGAAAGGAAAATGTACTTTTTAATCCAGCTGTATACGTAAAACACACGCATAATACATATAATAGTTGTGAATAAAACATTATTATAAAACATTTGTATATTTTTGTATATTTGTATATTTTTGTATGTTTTTTATATTTGTATTTATTGTTATTTATTGTTACATGCTGCTACCAGGGAAGCTGCTTCTAATTTCGTTGAACATCTGATGTTTAATGACAATAAAGGATTCTGATTCTGATTAATATCAGAGCGGAGTCATAATATGTGATATAATGACAATAAATTCAGCTTTTAAACAGTCGTGACTTTAGAACTACCATATGAGAACTACAAATGTTCCCAAGTCTCCCAAGGAGAGACGCGCGTTCACGTTCACTCTCTTGCTTTGTGCATTCTTTGGCTCTGCTGCTTAGCAACAAACATTAGCGAACTAGCCAGTTGCCTCGTTAGCTCTCACGCTCAACGTAGCTAGCTGAAATAGGCAGCAATGCATATCCATCCTGTAAATGTCATGCGAATGACCTCGGGTGTCGACAATAAATAAAGCGTACCTTTCGGTTAGAAGTGAGCATCTTTTCACTCATAGGGAAGAAACTATTAAGGGACGGCGCAGAAGGTTATTTTTCTTCTGTGAAAAGTGGCTAATCTTAGCTAGGCAACCTTAGCACCAGAGCCACTAGCGTCTCCTCTTGCCACGGAGAAGAGCCGCAGGAGGTTGGTGATATGTGGATGTGGGTTAGCTGACTGCTTAGCTCGTCAAATGTTGTCGGATGAGTTGTAGCATCGTTTTACAGGTAAGAAACCGCACACATCTTTTGGGTGTTTTTCCATCATTCCTTCATCGTTGGTTTCATTCAGCTTTAACGGACTACACAAGCAGCTGCTGCTCTGTACTCCAAGAGCCTCATATCAGCTATTCAACAGGTCGTATCTTGACCAAGGCAAGGGAGTCTGATTTGGGGGAAGAAGAGGAGTGAGAAGTTGACTTAAAACTTAATTTCCCTCAGAGATTATGGCCATACTACATATAGCAAAAGTCTTCGACAGAGTTGAATTGCTTAGCTACATGTCATGGCATTTTGATATGTTTAATTCTGTCTGTGCTTTAAAGAAATTGCGGTGCCCCGCCTTGAGGCCTGGGCAAGTAACGGTGAGTCTGTGAAGATGACTCACTGTCAAGCAAGGGGGGTGTATTATCAAAATTAAGTTCTTTGTGCATCGCAATGTAGAGCATATCCTACTACCATGTTATGTAAAATATGGAGTAGGCCTATATTTCAGATTCTCTCTTATGCCATTTTTATTGTATGAATGGGGTAACGATTGCCTGAAAACACTACATTTAAATAGAATAGGTGTCTGTGCAGGTATGGAAAATAATGTGTTTAACTATGTAGCTCATGCCTGTCATGGGGTGTTGTCATGTTCAACTGCATCATCCAGTCATTTCAGAAAGGATTGTGGGAAAAGTCTGATGTATTAGATAAGATGTAGTTCCAAACTTTTAATAGGAAATGTGAGGTGTAAGACATGATTACAGTGATAAATGATAAAAGATTGCCCCACACTGTTATTGATACTAAGAGCGTGATTATTGAGATCTAATTTTCAGGCACTGCTAAAGCGAGTGATCATCATTTATCTAAATGTAAATCGTGTTGTTCTTAACTTTGTAGTTGTCAACAGAGAGTACATAACCAGCTTCTTAACCTCTCAGTTTGACAGTTTCTGTGATCATAAAACACATTTAAACTACACATCTAAAACTCATCACACTTGGATATGAGAGGACTGCAAATGTATGACTTGGCTTGTGATTCCCAGTTGAAAGCACGAGGAGGTCTTGAGTCTTCCCTTAACATAAGTTGGCTCAACTAAAGTGAAATGCAAAGTAAACATTTCCTTTAAAATAATCCAGAAGTTTACATTAAAAGACGAGCATCCTGTTCTATTTTCGGCCGTGTTTTGCCTGCATGTTATAACAACCGATGTGTCATGCAGCTCAATTACAGATACATATTGTGACTCAAACTCAGACAGGCTGTTAAACACTACAGTCACGCAGTAGGCTGTCAGTGTCCACTGAGAACAGCTTTCCCACAATATGTTGTTTAGCATAGCACTCAGCCACTCCACATATATAGCTGTGTGGGACCCAGTTGCTACGCGGAGTCTGCCGCTTTCAGTACTAATGGAACAATAAACATGCCGCACCGCCTCTCCAGTCAAGCTGAAAATTTGTTTTACAACAGTTAGTAAAATGTGCAGACATAACAGTTTAAAAGCTAATTACAGCCATTATGTAAGTGAAGCCATGTATTGCTTGTAGCGCTGAAGGTAATTTGATTTTGAATATGATAATCTATCAAATTTGAGTTGTGACTTTTGGCTATAAAAAACAATTGTAAGGCGTTGTTTCAGGCTTTGATAATTTACATTTTGAATACTGTTTTAACATATCCAGCTGAAAATAAGTTTGATCAGCATTAAAAAAATAAATAGCAGTTAGTTGTTGTTCATATAATGCAACCTATTAGTGCACTAATATGTCATTTAATAAAACTGGAGTTGCTACAACTTAACACCTGCATGTACCTCATACTTTTAACCATTTATTGCTGTTTTTTTAGTTAAGGAGTCTTGTTGAAAATTAAAGTAGCATTTAATATTACAACAGATGGCAGAAAGTTGATCATAGACCAAACTTTACCAGAATTTATACAGTAACTAAGCATTACTCAGCAACAAATTTTGTATTGAACATATTTGTTTAACTATTACATAACTGTCCCTGTAGTGGGGGATTCACATGTAAACCATGGCAGGAAGTGTTAAATATTGAGTTGCATTTGTCCAATGTGTGTGTGGAGTATTTTGTTGTTTTTTTTTTTTGTTGTTTTTTTTTGTTTGTTTTTTGTAGTATCTAATTTATTTTACACTTTCAGCTGGTATATATGCTCCTGTCACATCCCTGAAACTACCCAGTCAGAGTGGAACTGAGAAAATCAGCCAGACATCGCCACCATGTTGGAGGAGGACATGGAAGTGGCCATCAAAGTGGTTGTGGTCGGCAATGGAGCTGTTGGCAAGTCCAGTATGATCCAGCGTTACTGCAAGGGCATTTTCACTAAGGACTACAAAAAGACTATTGGAGTGGACTTTCTGGAAAGGCAGATACTGTAAGATATTCATCTGATAGAAGTTCCACTTTGTTTATCAATTGTAGCCTATGATTAAAGTCACTGAGTCGCTCTGCATGCTTTAGCTACACAGTGTGACTGAGTTTGACTCGACTTGTTCCAAAGTTAACAACTAACTGCAACTTTAGCAATATAAACTGTTTATTTTTCAATATTGATTATGTGTTAAACAGACATATTTCAGTCAGTGCATATTGATAAATGCTGAATCCTGTTGTCAGCCATGTTTTAATCAGGAAATCTCTCTCTCTCTTTTTTTTTTTTTAAATTGAATTTGAGAGATTTTACTTTAAATCGCCACTTTGTTATATTATATTCAGCTTTGATTAATTATAATTTTTCCATATTTTATTAATCATGGCATGGTGGTGCATTGGTTAGCACTGTAGCCTCACAACAAAAGGTCCTGGGTTCTAATCCACTGGCCATTTGGGGCCTTTCTGTGCCTGCTTGGGTTCTCTCCGGGTACTCCAGCTTCCTCCCAAAGTCCAAAGAAATACATGTTAGTTTAATTGGTGAATCTAAACTGACCATAAATGTGACTGTGAGTGTGAATGGTTGTCTGTCTCTCTGTGTTAGCCCCGTGACGGACTGGTGACCTGTCCAGGGTGTACCCCGCCTCAGGGGTTAAGAAAATGGATGGATGGATAATATTTTATTAAATTTTTTTTACTTGTTTTACTGTCATTCTTTTTTATTTAAATTTTAAATTACTGAGCTCCTTACTGCTTTATATTCAACTTTTTACAAAACATTCTTTTATAATGTATTTAAATGTTTACTTTTATTTTTATTTTTTTTATTTTACTTTATTTTCTCTATTTAATTGAGCTCCCTCTTCTATGTAGTCTTTACTGCGATATTTGTTTTGTCATGTTTTATTTTATTGAGCTATATGTTTACTGTATTTATTTACTTTTATGAATGTGTGTATTTACACACTGGAGGAACAAAAGCCCTCTTTTACAAGTGTCCAGAGTGTGTAACTTTAAACAAAATGAAATGAAACATTTTTCTATTCAAGAAGATCAGCTCTGTCATGAAAACACAGGAAAAAAAATATTTCTTTTCCATGTTGTAAATTGTTTGCAAAGAGGCAGTCATTTGAAATGACAAATTTAGTGAGGTTTGGATAGTGAGGAAAATGTGTCGCAAAGTTACAGGTCTTAAAAAGTGCAGGTTTTACGAATGTCCATGAATATCATAGAAAAACTAGTGTTGTGTGCAGGGTAGGATTCTGATTGCTGTTCTTATAGATAAAATTATAAATAACTTTCCCTCATTACTGCTCATTGTTTTAGTGTAAATGATGAAGAGGTCCGACTAATGCTTTGGGACACTGCTGGGCAGGAGGAGTTTGACGCTATCACTAAGGCCTACTACCGTGGTAAGATTGCACCTCTGTACCAAAGACTGCTTTGGTCCACTGACATCCCTGGAGAAGTCTTAATTTGTCACAGATTTCAAGTTTAATTGGCAGCATGGCTTTCAACCGAAGTATATGCACTAGTATACATATCATTGCAAACATATTTTTAATCTAAAAAAAATAATCCCTAGTGGGCTTGTTCTTAAATCAACCCAGTATTTTTTTTGCTCTAGGAAGGAAAAATTATGCATCATATTCTTATCAGAATTGATACATTTTTAAAAGATATAACAGCTCGAGAACACGAACTGCTTGTGTGTGTGTGGTCTTACTTTCCAGGTGCACAGGCTTGTGTGCTAGTCTTCTCCACAACAGACCGGGACTCGTTTCAGGCTATTGACAGCTGGAAGGAGAAGGTGGAAGCAGAAGTTGGAGATATTCCCACAGTTCTCGTGCAAAATAAAATTGACCTCCTGGAAGAGACTGTTATAAAAAAGTAAGGATTCTTGGATACAGCAAAGCAAATGAATGTTAAACAAAATGGTGCTAACTGTGCATTGGAAAAAAAGAAAACTTCACCAGAAAATTAATAAATGTTGTATTTTCTTTACTTTTACTGCAGTGAGGAGGCAGAAGCATTGGCTAAAAGGCTTAAACTAAGATTTTATCGTGCTTCAGTGAAAGAGGACCTAAATGTCAACGAGGGTAGGTTATTGAAAACGTGAGGAACTGGTCAAGTGCAAGTAAAATGGCTCGTTTCTAAATGTTACTGTTGTAACATTTCTGCCGATTCTCTTCATTTAGTTTTTAAGTACTTAGCAGAGAAGTATCTACAGCGACTCAAACAGCAAACAGCAGAGGAGACAGAGGTGGTCCACACAACAAGCAATAAAATAGGTAAGAAATCTTTTCCATATCACACTTTAAGCTACAGTCTAAATATGTATTTGATAGGCTTGCATTACTCATTCTTTCTCCTCTTTCAAAGGTGTTTTTAATACAACAAGTAGTAATGTCTGCAACCAGAGTTCCAGCAATGGCAGAGAAGTCATCACTTTGCGACCTAACAAGCAGAGAACCAAGAAGAGTAAAAATCCTTTTGGAGGTTGCAGTCTTCTCTAGAGAAAATAATTTCATTTTAATGACTGACAATTATTTCTAAGACTAGATGGGTCATTGTTGTAATCTATCGAGGTAGCCACATTCCCACATAGATTGGGAAACACTACACTATACTAATTTAATAACCCGAGGTTCATCTTTGTTTTCCCCATATTGATAGTTGTATTGCGGTCTCAGTTCTTCTTCAGTTCTTCTTCTGCGCACAAAACTTGTTAGCCTTTGTACACACTTGGGTCCTCCTAATGGTTGCCTTAAGAAACAACTGGAGCTACAGTATGTTGTCATTAATTTAATGATGACCCAAACAACTAAAGTTACAGTCGTTGGTGCAGGTGGATTATCCCCTTATGACTGAAGTTGTTTTTTTTTTTTTTTCTTTTTTTAATGAAACTTGACATACAAACTCTCGTCAAAGTATGTAACAACAAAGGATGCACTCTGAGAAAACATTTGCTTCTGTACATGGTTTTAAAAGTCGCTGTTGTCTGTTTGACATTTCAGCTGTGCAATATGTTTGCATGTATTGTAAAAGATAAAACAGATTATTTTGTTCCATATTTTTCTAACTGTCAGCAGACTATGGTTCAAACGATACTCTTCGTCCTGATCGAATCCAGAGTTAAAACTCTGTGCATAAGTATTTTTTTACGAAGCACAACAGTGTTGAGTGATATTTTGTGCCAAATTTATTCTTTCTGGGCTGTGGTTAAATATGTGATCCTATATATAACCAAATATCAGTAACCACTGACATAAAAATAGTCCTTTATATGTCTGCTTACACTTTCACTTACACTTACACTTATTTCAGATATAAAACGTGATTTAAATTAAAAATGCTCTGCTCTTTGAGTCATAGTACGTCAAGTTACAGCCAGTTATCATTTACAATAATACTATGCTTTTGATTGCAATTGTTTACATTGTCCATGCTTTTGTTTACTTTGGTACAGCTTTGACAGCTTATTGGCTAGCCTGCTCAAAGTAAACTTTCACTACCTGCATATTCAGATTACACTAAACATGGTACAGAATTCTCCTATGTATTGGCTTGCATAGTAGTTTCTACAGACTTTTTTTTTTTTAAAGAGAAGTAGTGGGGCCAGAGAGTTAAAAGAAAAATTAAAACTCAGTGCTCAGTAGCTACTGTGCCTGTGGTCTGGAGTTTAGCGCAGGATGTAAACCCCTGCTCTCTGAAGATGTTATAAAAAGCTGACTGTCAGGACTGGATATTTTGCTATTGAAGTGCTTATGTGTGCCTGAATATGCAAGAAAATTACATTTCTTTATCACCACATGAAAGTACTCCCAAAACAATCTCCCAAACTAATCCTTAGTCTTCAGTACAGCTAGCTGTGAACTGTATGCTTTATTTAGTTTTTCTTTCCTATTTTTCAGAACTCATTATCTGGGTTACACAGGTTTACCAAGCACAAAGAAATATGTAGTAATGTAGAAAAGTCTTATATTAAACCTCCTGTCTGGAATTAATATCTCCTTAATAGTTTCAGTTGTAGGTATCTAATGGAGTTATAATAGATCATTTGGGAATACATGTGCATGCATGTTTTACTCTTTTTTTTTTTTTTTTTTTTTTTTTTTTTTTTTTTTTTTTTTTTTTTTTTTTTTTTTTTTTTTTTTTTTTTTTTTACTTCTTTCATTTTCAATGTAATTTGTGATTTCAGATCTGTGTTCAGATTCTTTTCACTACGGTCTGTTGAGAAAATACCAAAAGGTGCTTAAAATATGTTCCACAGTTACACCTTTGGTACTAAGATTGTGTCACATTTAAAGCTTTCTCCTTTGGTTTTATGTGAACTGTGCTGTTTTGAAGACGAAAAACAAAGTGGCATAACTGTAACGCATGCAGGCCTACTATTTTTTTTTTTTCCTTTCCATATCACTGAATGTTCAATCGTTGTTGCAATGCCGTGTCAATGTTTACATTCTTCCCCGTTAGCCACCATTTTGATGCCTCCTCTTTCTGTTTGTTTAAAATTGCCTTCACAGTAGATCTGTAAGTAATGGTTTTCTCAAGCTTTTGCCAGTTTGTGTTTACTCTGTCTTTTGACTGAATTGATTCACTGCACTTTATCATTAAGATGGCATATAACTTTAAAGAATCAGCAGTTAAAACTAACCATACTTAAGTGCTGTCACTCAGGTGTAAGAATCTTTGTGTCTTATTTTTCATTTACTTTTTCACACATGACTTCATGAGCAGATTTGACACGTTTGGAAAGACAAACTGACGTGTTTGCTTTCAGCCTGACAAAAACAACATTTCTTGCAGTTTTGTCGTATCACAACTTGGAGTATGCCACACGACTGTGCGTCTGTTGTTTTGTTTGGGAGGCAGTGCTTGGTGGCAATCTGATATAAATAAAAAATTTCTTGAGCATCCATTGTGTAATTTCATGACAGTACCTTCCATCAGTGCATTCTTTCAACCAGAACATTGTGTTAAAAGTTTGCCTGGGTGCATTTAGACACAGTTTAACAAGGTTGGATCATTTCAGAAGTGTGAATAGTGTGTTTATAGGGTTGTCTGTACCTGTGGCATGTTTTCTAGTTAGTAAATAACTAAGATGGGTGTACAAGTTTAGACTTGCAGTAGTTTGACATAAAAAAAAATATATTTTTTAAAAACGCCTACCTCGTTATAACTCTATTTATTTTTCCATAGCTTTTAGCCAAATGTCACACAGCAGACAAAGTGAACCTTTATATACAACTTTGTCAAGCTTGTTCCTTTTGCTTTGTTGACATTGTTTTTCTATATAGCACCATACAATAAATTATTATGTCTCCATTTTCAAAATGTAGCCTCTATGCCAGATGTCACTAACAGGCGGACCGCGGTCCGGGTTCGGACCCAGAAGCAGTCTCATACGGACCCGTACCTACAGCGGAAACAGAAGGTTATGATTTTAAACCTGACGGGGCGCTTCTATTTTAACCGGCGCAGCTTTTTTAGTTCTTTACGGTAGTGGTTTAGTGGATGAGGAAACGCACAGACCAATTGCATGCGAGTTAAGCCATCCCACGTGATACCACTCAGCCAATCAAGTCTGTGCATTCCAGGCCGTAGCATTGCGACTC